>VXAY01004845.1:145293-165753 GCA_013399855.1 Oxyruncus cristatus
CATTCTCTTTCTCTTTCCTTCTCCCTGCCTTATGAATGCTGAATTCCTTCCTAACAGCTGCAAATAATCATCCAGCATGATGGAGCATACACCTGCGCAAGAGGACTGGTAGCTAAATCATTTCGTGAAGAAGTAAACTTTAAACTTCTTAGGCGAAAATAGAACCTGAAGTAAAACTTCCTACTGTGCAGTCTGCTAACACATTTTATTCTTTAATAAATAAATAAATAGAATAGAATAGAATATATAGGAATATATAGTCATCAATGTATTTTCTAAAGTGTTTTGTCTTACTTAGGTATATTAGATGACCTCTAAGTCAAGTGCAATGCCTAGCTTTTGGTTTCAGTCAGATCTCGTTAAGATACTTGCTGGATGGTTCAGTCACACCTACAGCAGCACACATCGAAGCAGAGCTATAACTCTAAGAAATAAAAAAGAAAGAGATAAATGGAGAAAGACAGAGAGAAAGGAAAAGAGAAGGACAGAAAAAGAGCAAGAAAAGGAAGGAGGGAGGGGGGAGGGAGGTTAGGAGGAAGGCAGGCAGGAAGGCAGAGAGGGAGGGAAGAAGGAAGGAAATAAAAAGAAAGGAAGGACTTTTTATCTAAAGAAAATTTCAGTCCTGTAGATAAAGACTGTTAGAGGAGAACACTGCTCCTCCTCTTTTTATGCCTGGGTTTCTTTCAATATTAAGTCCAGAGTTAACCAGAGAATATCACCATGCACAGTGTGGAATCACATCCTAGTGCCTTGCTTATCCATCGGATAACTCTCCAACATTAGCATAAACACGTCAGGGATTTTGAGGTTTAAAAATTAGATGTGGGAGCCTTTGAACTCCAAGATCTTATCTGGGTTGGTGTATACAATAGAATTGTTACTCAGTAACTGTTAACATCCAATAAAAAATTGACTTTTGAATTTTTAGGAAAGCCAAACCACATACTACACATTCCTTCTTTTTCTAACACTATTAAATATTACCAAATATTGCATTTTGGAAGTTGTTGACTAAGAAGGATAGTAATCCAAAATTTTACATTCAGAGGTGATTTGTTACTAAGTCTTTGAAGAAATTATTTCAGCTTAATAAGGTAAAAAAAATTAAGGATGGGAGGAGGCCAGCATGTCCTCACTAAGGACCTCCTGGTTAAACTAAAATGTAAGAATAAAACACATAGGCAGAGGCAATAGGGACATGCATCCTGGGAAGAGTATAGGGGTGCTGCCCAAGTCTGTAGGGATGGGAATAGGAAAGATAAGGCACAGCTGAAGTTGAAAGCTGGCCAGGAATGCAAAGAATAATAACAAGGACTTTGGTCAGAAAATGAAGATTAAAGAAAATATACTTGATGAATGAGATAGGAGAACTCATGACAATTGGCATGGAGAAGGCTCCACAATATTTTTTCCTCAGTTTTCAATGGGTATATGTCTTCCTGCATCTCAAGTTCCTTAACATCAAGGTAGGGATGGGACGATGAAGTAAGATCAGATTTGAGACCACATGAGTCTCCTGAACATGTAAAAGTCCATCCCAGAGTCTTGAGGAAGTTGTTTGACATAGTTGACAAGCCACACATTTCAAAAGTCATGACAATCAAGACAAATCTTATCTTTCTTGCTAATAAGTAGAAAAACATAAAAGGATCTGAAAAATGTTTGACTTCTAATACAACCTCAGTTCTCTGTTAGCAAAATAGCTAGTTTATCTCTGTTTCTGTCCTGAGCAGCATGGAAGAGAATAGTGAATTTAGAGTCCAGGAAGGAATCTGTACTGTGCAATGCTGGTTTGTATCCTTCTGAAATAGCTTGCCTAAAGATTTATTGCAATTGATTGGAAAAATAATTATATGGTTTTCAATAGACACTAAAATCTCTCCATATAAAAAAGTAATCTCTTTTAATTAAAAAAAAAAAAAGAAAGAAAAAAAAGGAAAAAGGGAAGAAGCAGACAAAGTCAAGTACCTGCTTCAACCTGACCTAAATTGAAATATTCCATACATTCAAGTCAAGCTGCTACGTTTGATTTTGGGTATGTCATACTCATTCTAGGTTTTTCTCTCCTGACAAAATGCTTAATGGAACCAGTGTTTCATTTGTGTCATACTTTTCTTCTCTCCTAAGGTCTAGTCATCCTGCAGCTGATCTACAGCTACTGTGATATAATGCAGACAGACTTCAGCACCCTGAACTACTGCAGGGCATTAGTGTATCCTAGAATTTATGAGCTGGCTGAGGAGTGTCAGTTATAAAGAAGAATGTGGTTTTGTGACACCCAAATGACAGCCAGATCACACTTAACACTGGAACTCCACTGAACAGTAAATAAACCTGGATCATTCTGGGATACAGGGTTTTTCAGATACATTGAACAAGCTGAAAGAAAGCATTTTTATTTCAAGACTGTCTGTGTTTCCTCTTGGAGGACATAAAGAAAGGCAAAATAGCTTTGCACATCTTTGATGCCCTCAAATGCAGTGAGGATTCACACATTATAGAAAGTATGTGAAAATTAATAATTGATAACTTTTCACTTTGTATAATATGTGCCTAATTACAAATGGAAAAATAAAAAAAAAAGATAGTATGATGGACTTTTAAACAAAAAATATATTCTAGAACAAATAGAAAAAAAACCAGGTGACTAGTTGTCTTAAAAAATGCACTGTTTTGAATTTTTCCTGTAAAAAATGTATATACTTCAAACCATGTTGAGGAATTAAATTTTTTTCAACAGGTCAGCATATGTCCATCACAGAAATGATCAACTGAGAATTTTTCATCCATTCAGTTGAGGACCATATTTTATATATTCTCAGTAACTCAGCTGTTGGAATACATGGGTAAAATGAAGGCTGTCCTGACTTAAGAAATAAGTTTCTGCAATGGATATAAGGTTATTGGAAATCATTAAGATAAATGGGTCCCCTGATATAATAAGACTTTAATTTTTTTTAGCAACTTCTTAAAATTATTCTCAGTTACTTTGGATAGATAAATAACAGATGTAGAAAATAAATAAGAAAAAATATAGGAAACAAAAACATAGAGTGAAAGAGTCTGGGGGGAGTAAATATATATCTGCAGATAGACTACAGTAAATGAATATAACTTGAGGCTGTGAACAGATATAATGGTACCTAGAAAGTAAAAACCCAAAAAACTAAAAAAAAGAAACAAACAAAAAAATGTCACAAAAAAACCCCAACCAATAACAAATAAATAACAAAAAAGCGTCCAAACCCAAACCCAAACAAACAAACAAACAAACAAAAACACAAAAAAACCCCTCAAAAACTAAAGCAAAACCATAAAGAAGCAATAAAATGAGTGTATTAATTCTTCCCCAGATAATTGTGCTTTAAACTGCTGAAATAGATTTGACATCTATTTGGAGATTCTTTTGGAATTAATAAATTATTCTATTTATTTATATTAAACTGGGATAGATAATTCTAAGGAAAACCAAACTTTTTATGTATATATTTTGTGTTTTCTTATGTTCCTTCAATATTTTGGGAGGTTTTCTGCAGAAGACACTCCATGACTTATTTCAGACAAGACAACACTGGAAGCCAGAGATGTTTTCACTTTGATTTGACTGGGCTGGGACAGTTGTAGACACAGGGTGACAAAACTATAGTTTGATTGATGCTGTTGGAGTGACCACGAAAATGCTGTAATTTTGGCTTGATCAAATGGTAACAAGGGAACTGTTAATGCAAATTCATAAGACACATCAATCACTGACACAGTAACCCTAAATTTAATACAAAACTGAGGAGTTACACACCCTATCAGTGTAAGTAAACAGACAGGCCATGAGATTCTAGTTTGCTGCAGGGCCATCAGCCACAAAAGAGAGATCCAAAAGGTAACAGATGGAATTGTAGAATCATTTAAGTTGGAAGAGACCTTTACAATCATCAGTCCAACCGTGAACCCAGCAGTGACAGATGTATCACTAAACCATGACCCTAAGTGCCACCTTTATAGGTGAAGGGTTGCCCTCTGAATAACAAGACAGAAAGAGTGTGAAGATCTGTTTCTGAAGAAGAGCCATGAGAAGACTGAAGGCAGTGGGTTGTTTCAGAAGCTAAGGCAACAAAGGAGGTTGGTGTCTACTCCAGGCCACCTGACCAAGGGGAACCCGTTGACAACACCTTCCTACTCCAGCTGCAGGAGAAATCACGCTCACAGGCTCTTGTCCTGCTGGGGGTCTTCAGCCACGCCAACATCTGCAGGAAAAGTAGCACAGAGAGCTGTAGGTAATCCAGGATACTCCTGAAATGCATGGGGAATAAATCCTTAAGCCAGGTAACAGACAGCCCTACCAATCATGGCTCTCAGTTTTTTTCTTCCATTCTTTATTTCTTCTTGGGTTTGGAGCTTCCAGTATCCTTCTCATTGCTTTTTCTCTAATTGTCCCTGTGTTGGAATCACTATTAAAGTTCTGAGTAAGAAATAATTAGGTACTCTAGGATGTGTTGAAAAAATCTATTGACTTTGACAATTCCTAATTCTAATATGTGACAATTATGGTCAACAAAGAAGAAAAATTTAATGTAATAAATTTTCTAATGTTTTATCCAGTCAAATTTTAGTAGCGTCTTACATTCTGCTTGGAAAAATATTCAATGGATTAATATATTCAACTATCAAAGAAGGGTTTCCTAATACTTAACCTTAATTTTAATTTTTCTACTACCCAAAAAATAATAATCTTCCTTTGGTGCTTACAATACACCTTGACTGCTATTTAGATTTGTAACTGTCTCTCCCTTATTGTCATAGTTAATTTACACATATTTATACTACTTAAATTTTCCCTCTCTGCTACTTTCTTCATCCTGATGATAATTTTATGCTGTTTGCTGACCTTCTTGGAGTTTAATTATCCCTCTCTTATAATGAGATGTCCAGGGTTGAAGACATTTCTAGTAGCCAAAACAGAGCTATAGGAAAAAAGAATTCTTACTGTATCTTTCTATGTTGTGATGTACTGTTTATGAATATTACACACCAAAACTATATAATGATAATAAAATATTCTGTCTTAAACATAAAAATTTTAAAAGCATCTTATCTTACAAGAAAGCCAAGGCAGGGGAAGTTTGAAAGAATCATATTTATTTTGAATAGTAAAGATATGAAGGTCAAAACTGACTGCTTAGTTTCAGCTACTGTTCTGTGTGTCTGCTACAGAGTACTTACCATGAACTTACATCCCATCATGTTATGACCACACATAAAGAGAGCTGCCACATAGTGAAATTTCTGCAAAAGAGCAAAAATTATTACTTCTGTAAAGCTTGTGACTTCATTTTGAGAGTTTAGTTTGAAGATACTTTCCCTCTAAGTCAATACATGATTGATAAGTATTAAAAATCATCTGATCCTGGAAAAATTATGCAATCAGTTATTAAGTTCTAGCCAGAAAAATCATGCTTGCTGTATAAACGATGCTGTCACAATCTTTCTCAACCACGGTTTCACTGTCTGTCTTCATGTTATAAATCTACTTTCAGGTGGAAACTAAAAATTGATTTAAAAAAATATAAATGACAATGGTTAGTAAAATCTAGTATGCCAGGTTTTGTGATTAAAGTCCAATGAAACTAGCTTTCGAATTGCTGATGAAGACATACTTCTGTTTAGATTAGGAGCTGTAGCCTCAAGCCTTTATTTCCAAATGATGCTAAGAAATCTTTTTCTGCTTTTTTCTATGTGGAAATTTAGCTAAACACCTTTCAGAAAAAATATATTTTGGTATGAACGTGCAAAATATCATCTGTGTATGTAACATTTACCATCTGTGTGGGTGAATTCATCTCTGTTTCTATTTCCATTGTTACATTTTTACTGACTCTATAGATTTAAGTAGGAGAAACGTATCTGCAGAAAGTAGGAAGATAAGTGAAAATAAATAAGAATAGAAAATAAGACTGAAAGTAGTCACCACTATCTCTATCAACCATATCTTTTAAAAATTATATTACTTTAAAATTATTTGGAGTAAGGTGGTGTTTATTTTTCTTATACAACTTTTATTGGAAGGTTTCTCTGAAAGTTCATCTTCTGTACCATGGAAAGTTTTCTAGAGGTGTCTATTAAAGCAAACATCTTTGGGATTTGGAGTTCTTGTCATTCTTCTTTCTCCTTCCTCTTACCTACAAATCATCAGCAAAGCACAGGTATGACTTATGTGTCTGATTTTAGTACAGACCAAAATTCATATGTTAAATTTTGTTTTTAAGAATGATCCTTATTTTCTCAGATCATCCTTGTTTAATTTAATATATTACAATGTATTTAAAATATTGAAAATAAGTTTTATCAACATCAGTCTTTCAGAATTCTTATTCTTAATATTATTGTTCTGTTAACAAACGGAACTGATTACCTTGTGGCATTAGTCCCCTTCAATAACACATTTTATTTTATAAAGTTTAGTTCAGGGTATACAGAACGCATAATTTTTCATTTTAGTGAATTCAGTCATTCAAATTTGAATTTTGGGGACAAAAGGGGATAAACATGCATTAAGAACTAAAATCAGAACACAATATTTATTTCTGCATTTGAAAACAAAACAGAATTTCAATTAATGTCTTTCAGGGCAGAAAATTAATTGATGAAATGTGTTACATTTCTTAATCATGAGGGCAAAATATGTTAATTAGCCAGAACAAAAAACAAAACAAAACAAAATTACATAGTTTTTAAAGTTTGGTACTGCTTCATGTTACAAACAATGCGTGTGTAAGTCTCTTATTAGATATTTTATATAGCTGAAGCCTACTGTTCCATCTGATTATTACCAGTTAAACAAAGGATGTTAATGTTAAGACATGACTACTTAATTAACACTATCTACTTCCTGATGAGATGCCAGCCTACCAGCAGCAAATGAGTTGTGAAGATGATATTCAAATAAAACAATCATGTTGTCTCATAAAGCTTTGAGGCTGGTACTTAGGCAGTTTCTCTTGGTCATAAAAAGCTCTAAATACACTTAGGCAGAGAACACACAATGTGATCTAGCCATGAGATGTGTACTTGAACCAAAAAGTGTTTTGGGAAACAAGTTTGGGAATTTTTATGATACTCCTAAAGGTGGATTAAACACACATTTATCTTAAATACAAAAAGAAAGATTTAATTAGCATTACGTGGTTTGACATGGAATCTGAAAAGACATATTACAAGCAGTTTCCTTATATACACTTCATAGAATCATAGAATGTCTTGGTATGAAAGGGACCTCAAAGATCATCTTGTTCCAACCCCTGCCATGGACATGGACGCCTTCCACTACACAAGGTTGCCCAGAGTCCCATCCAACCTGTCCTTGAACACTTCCACGGATGGGGTAGTGTAGCGGGTTGACCTTGGCTGGCCACCCAGCTGCTCTATCACTCCCCTTCCCACCCAGACAAGGGAGAGAGGAAGGTGGAAAACAATTCGTGGGTTGGGATAAGGCAGTTTATTCAAAGCAAAAGCAAAGCAGAAGCTTGAGCGTGCAAAAGTGAAGCGAAGCGAAAGATAGCACAGTTTATTCTCTGCTTCCCATCAGCAGCGATGTCCGGCCACTCCCGAGCAGCAGGGCTCCAGCACACGTAACAGTTCCTCAGCAGGCAGCCACTGGAGACAATGAATGCCTGCCTTCCTGCTCCTTGCCCCAGCTTTTATATCTGAGCTGCATCATATTGTACAGAATATCCCCTTGGCCAGTTTGGGTCAGCTGGTCTACTTGTGTGCCCTCCCAGGATCTTGCCCTCAATTGAGGAAGGAAGGTTACAGTGCTGATGCTGATGCTCAGCAGTAGCCAAAACACTGGTGTGTTCTCGACACCCTTCTAGCTACCAATGCAAAGCAGAGCACTGTGAGGGCTACTGTGGGGAAATGAACTCCAGCTCAGCCAGACCCAATACAGGCAGCCACAACTTCTCCAGGCAACTTGTTCCAATGCTTCACCACGCTCATAGTAAAAAATTTCTCCCTAATACCTAAGTATATTCCCTTTCAGCTTAAAGCCATTGCCTCTTGTCCTATCACTACATGTCCTTGTAAAAAAACCTTCTTCAACTTTAATGTTGGCCCCCTTTAGATACTGGAAGGTGCTATAAGGACTCACCAGATCCTTCTCTTCCCTGGGCTGAAAAGGCTTTCTCAGCCTATGTTCATCACAGAGATGCTCCAGCCCCTCCTGATCATCTTCTTGGCCCTCCTCCAGACTGGCTCCTCAGGTCCATGTTCTTATTATGTTGGGGCCCCCACAGCTGGGTGCAGCACTCTAGGTGGGGTTTGATGAGAGCTGACCAGAGGGCAAGAATCATCTCCTTTGACCTGCTGCCCACATTTCTTCTGATTCAGCCCAGGGCATGGTTGGCTTTCTGGGCTGCAAGCTTACACTGCTGAGTCATTATGAGTTTCTCATCAACCAAAACCCCCAAGTTTTTCTCCACAGGGCTGCTCTCTCCAATGAGTGATCCATGTTTCTTCAGTTCAGAGATAAGGATGTCATACAAGCAGCACCAATCCTGAAAGCAGTTTCTTGGATCACCTCAGCCCAGCTGTGGGTCCATTTCCCAGCCCTGCTTTGCTGCCTAAAAGTAAGCCCTGATCTTGGTTTCCTGAGTCCTCCTTTCCTGAGGACATGAGAAAACTGAGGAATTCTTCTCTAAATAGCCTTACAATCAGCAGCCCCCTTAATGTCCTTCACTTTAAAAAAATTAAATTTATGGATGGTATTACTGCTGTAGAATACTCTGTTTCAAAAATAGGCTGGAAGTAACATACAGGTGACATTGAGGAAATATTTAACAGTCTTTTTTTATTCATAATCCCTGAAATATAATCCTATTAGTAAATTTCTTCCATCTTTCATTTAGACATTTGCTAGTATTTTGAAGTGTGACAGGTGCACTTGACCCCTTAACCAAACAAGGAGCAGTTTGGTACAGATTCCAGAGGAGGTGAAGCTTAGAGCCACAGCTGCGTGAAGTACTCCTCTAGGAAAACCACAAAGGAGCAGAGTGGTACAGTGAACACCAATGCCCTTGAGGTGGAAATACTGTTCATGAGATTAACACATGAATAATGAGTGGCTTTTCCAAGACCCATTTGTCAAGGAACAAAGAAAGTTATGGGCAAAAGGAGTCTCATTCATACTTTTCCCATGCAATTTGATCATGGCCAACCACTTTATTCCACAAATACTACAGACTAAGTGAGTCTTCTTTGAGTTCCCACTGTGAGACAGCGTGGCTGCATAGCGGTGGACTCCCCTGGAGCTGAGATGTTTCTCAAGGTTGCTTTTCAAAGTGGAGAGACTTTTTGACAATGACAGATTTTTGTATGAGTTGAGTCTGAGTTCTGTCTAAATTGGAACTGTAACGCCTGTGAGGTGATTCTCCCCTTGAGCAGGGATGCCTCTCAAGGTAGGAGATTCCTTACTCGAGATTAAGAGATTCTTTCTTATCAAGACAGAGAGAACCCTTACTCACAACAGATCCTTGGCAAGTGACTGACAACATGCTCAATTCATGTTAAACAAGTCCATACTCAATATTAACTGTTATAAACTTTGCATAGATAACTCATTAGATGTAAACAATTGTCCAAGTCTGAGACTAAGATGAGATTTTGCTACACCTAAGCTTCATCAAGAATTTAGAAATCAAGGGGGTCCATCCTGAACCTTGCACCTTGATGGGAGAGTTTCCCTAACCCTTTTGTGTCTCTGGTCTCTGTGTAAATAATTCTAGTTAGACTCTAATTCAATTTATTTGTGTGTTTCTTCCACATTGACAGTAATCGAGTGAACCTTGCCATCAAATTCTGTTAAGTCACAGTTTTACAACACCATATTAAAATCAATTTTGTTACTATCTTTGAGGGCGATTTTTTTAATGTCTTAAATCACTCATCTACAACATATATAATATATTCAGTATATAATAGTTGTCTACCAGAAAAATGTATATATGACCTAGCCATTTTCTAACTGACAACATATTAGAGAGTGGCAGGAGTGAGGGAAACCACTGAGAATAAATTAAATGTTGTTTTAAGTTCTGGATAAAAAAGTTTTACACAATATTAAAAAAAATAAAAACAATCAAACTGAATAAGGCATAACTTTGTAATCTAGTATAGTGTTACCTTCCAGTATTTATCCGTCTGAATGAGAAAATAATTATGTGAATAGCAGCAACTGTATTTGATGCACTGTGTGGAAGATAACTTGTTTCATATCCTGCCTCTACCACCAAATAACCTTCACAGTCAAGAGCTAGGATGCCATTCACAAGACCATGAATATTTATTTGTGATGAGGCAGTGAAACAGCTTTCAAGCACAATACTTCAAAAAGAATTTTTTAGACACTGTATGCAGTACTGTTCTGGATTTCAGACTGACTGTACTGCTGTGGTATTTTCTGAGTTGATTTTTAGTATACTGATTGATAGATAGATAGATAGATAGATAGATAGATAGATAGATAGATAGATAGATAGATAGATAGATTAGATAGATAGACAGATGGATAGATAGCTATCTATCAATGAGTTGAACATTCATAAGCTTTTCAGAAATTTTCCACTTGAAAAAAACCAGCATGAAATCTGCTTGAATAACATATTATTAGTGAGTTCTGCTCTTTCAGTTTTCTGGCCTTGGTTGTATGAATACTATCACATGTGCATTTACTAAGATACTCATCTGTACATAAGTCTACAGACTGGGGCCTAAAGACACTTACACAATTATTATTCTGTAGGTAAAACCTCACTTCAAGATTATTTTATTGTGTGGTGCTGAATACTTTACATCTCTCTTGTTATAAGTTTCTGCAGACATACCTGTTCTTTGTACTATCTTTCAAAGCATTGGTCACCAAAATTATATAATTGTAGCTACCCATTTAGATAAAAATACCTCATGTCACCCAGTTTTCATGAGGATTTTAAAAAACATGTTCAGCAGGTCTGAATTTTATGTAGCCATTTACTTGAATAACTTCTGCTTAGTTTTACTCTAACTCCTGGAACTTAATTGATTCATTTATTAAAATTAGACTAGTAGCGGACAGCTTATTTTGAACAAGAGTTCTATAATGAATGCAAAGTAATAATCAGCCAAGATTGCTCCTGAATGTTTTGCTCTGTGACCAGAGATTTGCAAGGTAAACAGTGACTATATGTTAACGTAGGTTTCAGCTGGACATTTGATACCTAGTGAAAAATAAGCAGGAAGGTGAATGAAGCAGTGGATACATTTCTGAGGAATGAAGTCAGTAGATTGCAAGTGACAGGTTCAATTACTGGTCTGTGGACCAGTGACACATCTGCCTTAAACTCTGAGAAATGGGCAGTGAAAAAGGGATGAATAACTCTTAAGATTTGGAGAAAATATGTAACCATTCGGGCAGAAAATTAGCAATTACATTTTGTGCCATCAGTAATAAGTATTTCAACAAAGATCTTAGGTTAACATCAGACCGTGTGACAGTATATCAACCATTACACCTGTGTTCAATCAGCAACCACATCCCTCAATGTGATACTGAGCAGTTTAGTTCAAATGTGGCTTGTTCAGTGATAAGTAAGGTGGCTGACATCTGCTACAAAAGTATTCAAAATCAATTTATTTCATAGTCTTGAGATTTCATTTTTTTTAAAATGTGTGCATTGATAATTTATCTCTTCATGTTTTTGTTCTGAAACCCCATCCCGTTCCTCTCCAAACATACACAGTGTCACATATGCCCCTTATAAACCACTACAAGCATACCTGGGTACATCTAAAACACACCTGTTACTACTCATACAGTGCAGAAGTGATTCCAATCTGCCTGGTTGTCGGTGGGACTTGGAATAGTGTTCAGGTATTCTAAGCTCCTCACCATTACAGTTTCACTGGCAATAACACTGGACTGAGGTATCATTAAAGCATGTGGTGCAGACATAGTCTCAGTACAACCCTCTCAGAACACATCTCTGCTCAGTATGGACTGGAGATCATGAAAAGGAAAACAAACAAACAAAAAACTAAAGCAAACACGAAAAAATGTAAGCAATGAAATGTATAGGACACAGTTACTATATAACAATATTTATGTTGACTCTAGCTAGTTCCACATTAAGTGTTTTTACACACACACCACATTCCGTTGAATTCCAAGTATTCTGCTCCTGTTCAAGTATAGCAGATAAAAAGAAATTGAATGTGGCATATATTTTTTCGTCTGACTTTATGTACTACTACTGTCATCACATATGTTAAGGCACAAACCAGCAACAATTTGCCTACACAGTGTAATTTTTTGTTTGACTGGGGTTTGTTTGTTTGCTTGTTTGTTTTTGTTTGCTTGTTTGTTTTTTGTTTGCTTGTTTGTTTCTTCCTATGTCTATTAGATAATCTCTACTTTTGTTTGCAGATCCTGCACTGACCAATCCTCTAAGAAAAATCCAAAAGTTCCATCATAAAGATCTACGAAAAGGTTCCTGGAGATTTTTTCAACTGTATAAATGGTTTCTTGACACCCTTGCAAGACTAGAAGACAAAACCAGACAATTAATTGTTGGTTCTGAAGTGACAATGCATGCGCACAGAATCAGGCTTTTCCTTCTAGAACTATCTGTTGCATCATCCCAGTCCCAGGAGGATAACAGTCAACTAAGACAAATGGACTGAAAGTTTATCTCAAATCTCTCCCTATGCTGGAACACGGATTTTGCTTTCCAAGCAAGAACTGGTGTTACCTGTGTGCCTAAATGTTGTCAGGTGACCAAATCTTTGTAATGATCTTATCTTGGCTTATCCTGGTACCTGTGTCACTTGTAATCTTACTGATTCACAGAAATGACAGTTAATTTTGTTTCATTTCCATTTCTCTGGCACATTACCATGTCATTCCTAGAGAGTTTTGAGCACTTATTTCTGTACTGATAATTTTTAACTTTATAACCTACTATCTGTAAGCAGACATTAGAACATTTATTTCATTAAAAAGGGGAAAAGGATTTTGTCCACCTCAGTATTTCCCATGCTTGGATTAAAGCCCTAGTTTTTCATGCTTTTTCATGGTACCTTTTTCCTCCTTAAGAAATTATGATGTCTCATGAACGCATTTATTACCATCACATCAATCGGTTATGTTCCCCAATTACATAGTCAGTGTTTTCTTTTATACTTTGCATTAAGTAGTTTGTAATTCTCTGTTTTCACTCTGTTCTTAATTTTGGCTTTTATCCAGAAACACACTTAAACATGGGTTTATTTTCCTGACTTCAATGAAACTACTTATGCAGTAGTTACATCCTTGCTGGAACAGGACCTTCTCATTATAAGCCTTCATTTTTGAGTCGGCTACAATTATGAATAATTTATTTCTTTTAATTTATCATTCACTTCTGGGACTGTAAAAATGTAAAATACTTCACAGATTCCTCTCTGTTTGAGAATAAACACAGATTGCTTCTCTTATTTTATAAAACGTGGATTTATTGGCTAGACAAAACAAATACAAAGTGTCATTTTCATTGAATTATTTAATAAAGGTATAAATAAATGAAAGGAAACATTTTGCTTTGATTATCAAGTGGCTGTGCAGCTCAAGATACTAGAAACAGCCAAGCATAGACTTGAGTATGATACACGATGTACTGACAGCAATTCATTACCATCTTAATAGCATCTTTGTTACCATCTTAACTGCTTCACACAAATTTGAAGCAAGTTGAAGGCCTTTACTCAATTTATAGAGGACAAGTCAACAACAAAAATCCACCGAGACAACAATTGGTGATTTCAGGAGGCAGTCCAAGAGCTTAGTGTTTCCCATTTCAATTCACTGTTTGTGAATGTAGCCAATATCTGCAAATGGAATGAAACAGAAAAGGAAGAAAATAGCAGTAGATAATATTTATTTGTTTAATCCTTAATCAGAAACTCATTGAGGATACTTCTAAAATTACTTATCTGAATTTATCTTTGATTGAAAAAAGTAAAAAAAGTTATCTCTTTTTTTTTTTTTTCATCAAGAGAAGTGTTATTCCTTATTCTTGGTAGACTGCAAATAATGCAGCTTGCTTGGACCATAGATAAGCTATATTCTAAACAAAAGGTTTAGACACTTATATGCTGTAAGTCTCATCCATTTCTTAGAAAAGAAATGCTACAGTTAAATATTTAGCTTTACTTTTATGGATACAGAATAGACAAGAGTCATTAAAGAGTCTGCTTTCTATTTAGGCTTCAAGGTTGTGCTTAAAGAACATTTTGTGAAAATAATGCACCCAACACAAGTGCTGCTTTCCCAGAGACCATGACGGGCAACTGCCATTCTAAAAGACTGAGCATATAATCCATGTGACTATCCATGCTCTATAATGATTGAAATAATTTATTTTATTAAAAAGATATCTAAAATATTGATTAGCAAAATTGTGTATTGTCTATGTATCCTATTCTCAAACGCATGAAAACATCAATCTAGCAATTCATTGTTAGTTAAACATTTAACAGAACATTTAACACATTTAATCATGTGATGCATATGTACTCCAAATTAAACATATTTCTAGACTGTATCTGTTACAACCAAGACAGAAAAATGCAATCCAGCAATTCTTTGAATCTGTTTATAAGAGGAGGTGTCATGGGTTCACTTGTTCTAAAAAACTAAACATGGAATTTTCCCTTCCCTCTGCCCCACTGTGTGGGAGAGATGTTTGAATGGGTAGGCTGGTTTCACCTTGGGTATTTGACTAACACAAAAGAACTGGCCAGTAGGCTGACAGCCTGGGGTGAGGCCAGGAGGCTCTTTTTTTTTCCCTCTTCCAGAGAAGGGGAAACAGGCACAGTTTGAAGCACAGTTCATGGTTGTGGGAACTGAGGGAAGGTATGTGTTGGAAAAGCGGGGAGGCTGCTTTGTTCTCAGCCTGGTTGTGGTTTTTGTGAATATCAGCGAAGAAAGGAGAAGTCACACGGCCAGCAGCAGACACTGTGAGTCCCCTTTGGGAAGAACCCTTCTTTCTTCTTTTTCCCCTTCCCAGTGAGGGGGAGGGAAGGGCTCCATTTCAGCTCCCCCAGCACACCAAGGGCCTCCACTTGGCGACCGCCAGAGCCCAACAGCATCTCCTATCACCCAACCCTGAGCACTGCAGGCTCTGCACCTCCAGAGATCCAACAGTACCCCCTCCTGACTGTGGTTAGAATTGCACCAAAAAAACGCAAACGGACCTGTTCACTTTTCATTGAAAGGGATTTTGGGTATAGGATTATTGTTCAGTTGGGGTTTTGTTTTGTGTTCTTTTGTTGTTCTGCCAATACACATCTATCCTTTAATAAAGGGCTGTTATTTTTCCTTTCTCCACACTTTCTCAATTGGAACCTCTTAACTTTGGATTTGCTATTGCTTAGAGAGAGGAGTTTTTTTAATGAGACATTTCCGTCTCATTAAACTGAGGCAGGAGGCTAAATGACATAGGTATAATAAGAGGATGATGCAGAGTAAGGAAACATTGATTCCTACAACCCCTGCCCCCAAAAACAGGGAGCTAACATTCAAAATTCCCAACCATGAATTTATAATTTAAAAGCTACTGGTTATCTTTATGTAGTTTAATTTAAGTCCAAACTTTAATTATATGCAGAGACATGCAAGACAAATTTCATAAGAATGTATACATCTACTCATGGACATTTTAGATCTAAAGTATTTTTAACAGGTCCCTCATAAGAATTTGTCAGTAGGGACTGTGTTACTACTGAATTAGATTTTTCACATGGTTTTAGAGCACTCACACCATACAGAAGAGACAATCTCCATTGCACTCACTTTGTCAGTAAATCAGCCCTTCAGAGACAGATGTGATGTATTGATCCCTCAATGTAGTGAAGTATTTCAGTCTGAGCTTGGTGTTGGGGCTTTACTCCAGACCAAGGACATCAAAAAAAGTTAATAGGTATAGAATGCATAGGGTGGGATTTATTTCCCCTGAAATTCAATTTGTATAACTCCTGTAAAAGATAATCAAAGAATTTGGGAAAAGTCCTTTCCTCGGATAATTTGTTGAGACATAAACTGCACCTTGGGGAGAAATCAGCTTATTGTGACTTCTATTCCAGTTTACTATAAAATAATTTGTGAATGAAGAGCATTCTGAAGATTAAGAGACTATTATATTTTTTAAGATATAAAAAATAGCACGAAAACTCTGAAAATTTACTGTTCTTGCTGAGTAATTCTCATAAGAGACAGCTAAAGCTTTTGGGAGCTATTTAAGAATCTGCTTGGCTGGGTATTTTTTCTCCTTTCTCAGCAGACTTTATAAATGAGAATTATTCTTCCATTAGGAAAAAGATGTGAAGATTACTGTGTTTTACTATATTTCCTTTCATTTTCAATACACAGTCTTTTAAAATATTAAGTCTTATTGTAAGCTTTGTTTCAGAGCTAGTATAAATTAATTTGACTGTAGGTTTCAAATTTTATTTCCTCCTTATTTTATGCTTGACAATATTGGAAGTATAAGGTGCTTATTCAGTGACTGATAATTCAAACATGTTTTCAAGTCTCATTTACAGTTTTGAATTACTGTAAAATTTAAAGTGGACTGTGAGAAAGTTCTTCAGAGGTTTAATATCTGCTATTGTCAAAAAAAGAACCTTGATGTTCGGTCTTAGAAATTTGCAATAAGAAAACCAGAAAATGTTAAGTGTAGCAAAGAAAGAATAAGACAGAAGTATGATCCTTATATAGGTGCCTCATCATAGCTTTGTGCATGCTACTGTGTTTTGTCGTTTGGGATCCAAAGATAAACTGAAACAAGTACTCTCTAGAGATTTTGCTGAATATATGCTTAGAAGTGACTAGAGGAGATAACCGGCAGAAAATTTGTATAATGCTGGCCAAATATTCTTTTTCAGAAATAAATACTTCGAGAAGTACTCATTTTTAACCTGGATTTCATTCCATCACTGGATTTCATTCCAGTGATTTCTCAGCAGGGGTAGCAGTGTCCTCCTCCTTTTCAAGGAAGAGAGTTAACCTATGGACAAGTTCACAGTCCTTTAGAGTCCTTTGAGTACAGGAATATGGTCTGTCTCATTAAGTAGTTTGTATCACATAAGACTTCTCTGATTGCTCTGCAGGGGTGATGTGAACAACAGGGAACATGCCTCTGCTACCAGATACATCCACCTTTCCACATAGCTTTTCATGTTCCAACTGGAATTTACCTCAGCCTCTCAGATCCCCAAGTATCTTCCACGTAAGAGAGACGAAAGAGGTGAGCACCCTCTGACCTCACTCCCGAGGATTTCCTAGATGTAGGTTGCCCTGCTTGCCCTAAGAAAACCCAGTGAACTCTAAGCTGATAGACATATAGTAGGCATTAGTGAATTCAAGAGTAGCTCTCTAGTACCTCCATTTGCTTTACTTTCGCTGATGTTTTGAACCATGTTTCCTTCATGATTGTATTTTACCTGTTTCACTAAGCCTAATGTCTCCACTAGTCTGAGTAACAGTCCAAAGTAGTTCTGCATTTGCATAGCTGGCAATTAGTACAGTCACTGTTCTCATCGTCAAGTTGGAAATTATTCAGAATTCAAAATCCTACCTGATTTCATTTGGCAGAGAAAAGTGTAGTAGTCGCAGCTGATGGCAGCTGCAGCTAAGTGAAACACAATGGGAAAGCACTGCCTATTCTTTATTCCCCTCTCATTTTTGTCTAGCCAAATAGTGCTTACAAGAGGTGGAGAAAGAGACCTTTCTTATACGGGTCACAACTATCAATACAGCTTAAATGAACTGGCAACTTCTAGAGAGCATCTCTGTGCTGTGTTGATTTAAACATATTACTTTGTATGTAAATTAGTTTGTATGTATAATAATAAGCAAATTAAAAACAGTTTCTTTTTCTTCTCTCCAGCTCACAGATATGAGTAATGTATTACATCCCAAGTGTGTTACAGGGAAGATATTTTTCTAAGAATGATTCTATCTTCTGCTACACCTAACTTTAAATTCTGCAAAGAGATAAAGTTTCTCCCCTTAACCCTATGTGTAAGGGTTAGGAAAAGTATATCTTACGATTTGCTACTGATATATGGCATAAATTAATCCTTTTCTTAAGATTGTTTCATTTTAATTCATGGCTGAAGACCTGCTCAGCATTAACCTGAGCAAATTAACCTGCATCACAAGTCTGGATTATCTTTTTAAATCAGTATGTTGTGTCAGTAGGAAAAACATAAATTTATCCAATGAAAGAAATATGGAATTAATTTAAATGGAAGTTGAATTTTCCAACTTGATTTCAAAATGAAAAAAACATGGCTGAAAACACTTCTGAGGGTTACTTAAAGTTTGCTGAAATCTATTCAGTTTCACAAGTGTCCTCAACTTCCAGCTAAAAAGAAATAAATTATCATTCTTTTTAAAATCCAATAGAAAGTATACTATCTTGAACAAGAGAATAATTCCTTATACCTCTCATCATTTAGGGACTTCACCTCGTCGTCCATATAGTTTCTGAACAAATGGAGTAAAGCCTCTTGATGTTTTGAAGTGACAGATTTCTTTCAGCTTTCCTTCTTGTAATCCTGTATACAGCTATATATAAAGAACAGCAATTTAATGAACATTAACAAGAGGAAAATATGGACAAAATAAATACACGATCAATTTAGGTCTGAACAGACACTTTTTGTTCTAGTATTATTATATTCAAAAATAGTTTCTGAATCTCATTCCTTTGTTCCTATTGTAGGGTTGTTTTTTGTTTGATTTGTTTGTCAGATGTCTGTTCTTTTGACTAACTTCAGGAAAGGTGCACAATCACATTATTGTTTTGCAATACTGTTTTGCAATTACACTTTTGCAGTACAGTCAGACTTTTTCCTACCAGTGATTAATCTTTAATTCTTTTACTTGAATAAGATCCAAACAATGAATTTCTGATTCAATCTTCAGTCTACAAATCTTACATTCCTCATTCTTTTACAAAAAATGTGATTTTGTTGAAATCTATTGTTTGTCTTTTCTCTCTTTTCCAAAGTGCCTATATGCCTAGGTGTAAACTATGTGTAGGTTGTGTTCTTTTAATATCAACCATGGAGAAATAGTAATTATTTTTCACCTTTATGCTGTTATTTCCTGGGGAATAGAAAAATGAAGATCTGAAGGAACAAAGCAAAACACTCCTGAGCATTCAAAATGTTTTTATACTGTATTTTATTTAAAAGTACTTAACACAAAAACTGCAATTTTATTGTAAAGTTAAAAATTTTATTTTAACAATAGAAATAGCCATTTCCACTCTTCTGAACTGAAAGTTCAGGGGGTTTATTTTGTAAGTGCTAGAATAACTGAAAAGCTGACAGTCTGTAGATTTTAGCAGTGGATCTTTGTCTCTGCAGAAAACGAAAATGTCAATATTACATCAGCTTATTTGTATTTTATATATATATGTAATATGTAATATATATTATGTATTTTTATATGTATTATGTACACGTGTCCAAATACACATTATAATATATATGTACATATATCTATTATATGCCAAAATAATATAGTCTTCTCCAATAAAAAATTGTGGGGTTGTTTTTAGCAGCATCGTTGTCTAGGTTCTTCATACAGGTGCTATGCACCTTACTGCAATTTATTCTTGATTGTTGAAATCAGGAAGAAAAAAATCTGAAGTCAATACAATAAATGCTTTCTAGAAAACTGATAATCATGTCAGCCATTGTGATACAGTATTTTGTAAATGGCCACCAGCATTCAGTAACAAAAACAAGGAAGAGATTGCTAGAACAATCAACTAAAGCAATTCCAAAACAGACCCAAATAACTATTTTCCTACCTGGTACAGTCTTGCCACTTTTATTAATAATTTTGTAAATTAATACTTATCCATATTTCATCTTCTTGCACCTCTAAATCTTCTCTAAAAGATCCACCAAAAAATCTCAATATATATATGAGAAACATGATGGAAGTGTACTACAGCTAAATGCGTGCTACTGGAAAACCTGAAATACTCCAGAAGAGGATCATTGCCACGATTATGGGCAAGGGATAAATCCGAGACTAGCGGGTTTTTGTTCCTCAAGTTGCAGTTTGCCCCAGCTATGCCTCGAAGGAACGAGACACAGAAGCAGTGTGCAGCTCGAAGGTCAATGCCAATCTAAGTTTATTACAAAATGGTGGGTTTATATAGGGCAGGAAAGGGAAGGTTCTGGAAAGGGGATACCTGAATCAGTGAGTGGTAGGGCAACGGGATTGACAGGGAGAGAGAAGGGAGGTACAGAACAGAGAGAACTGGGAATTGGTCAGGGCAGCTGCTGCCTGGGTAGCCTGCCACTCAGGGGGTATCTCTCCAGAGAGAGAGAGAGACAGAGACAGAGACAGAGAGAGAGAGAGAGAGGGAGAGGGGG
>VXAY01004845.1:168808-209863 GCA_013399855.1 Oxyruncus cristatus
GAATTCAGCATCTATTGCACAATATGATTGCTGTTTAAAATTTGTTCAGCTTCAGGTAAGAGAGCATTCTTAAGACCTTACACATGTTGTCTGTTCTGATTCTAGGCCCAGTCATTACAGAAAAAAAGACTCACAGCAAAGAGCACAAATAATCAATGTCTTCCTCTCCCCCATAAAAGACTAAAATTAATACAGAATAGTTGTTTCTTACTCTTTTGAGTGTCAAAATGTGAGATATCAGAGTTATAATTTTTTTGTGTCACTGGGGATTATTTCACCTAGAGAAAGAAAGTTTTAGTATTTTTTTCTTTACAATTCCCATTACATGTTCTAACGAAACCTTCAGATTAGTCCTGAACTAGAAATATAAAAAGTGAGCTCCCTGCATTTTTTCNTAAAAAATTTTCAATCTGCGGTTATTTTTCTAGGTTCCATCACTTCACTAGATGAACCAGTGCCTTACTTTTCTACACCATTGTGTTGCACCAGAAAACTGTGCATGTGAATTTGGGCTCCATAGAAATTAAGCAATAGGGAGTCAAGTTGCTATTTAAATGAAGTGGTTCTTTTAAGACTTTCTTAAGGATTGACCCCATGTACCGTAACACCAGACTGCTGTTATTTTAATCCAGTTTCAAAAGGCTGTCCAGGGTTACCAGATGAAAGCTACCTTCAGATTTGATTTTGTGATTGAAACATTTAATGTGTGATACAGAATCACTGAAACCATACCTTATTCAGATAATTAAATATGATCTAAAGCCTACTGAAGTCAGTAAGAGCTATTTTTACAAGTTTTGTACCAGGCTTAGTTAGCTTGTATTACACATTTTGTGCATGAACAGGCCACTATGTCTCCATATTAAGGAACCATTTTTCTGAAATGATTTATATTTCTAATTTCTGAATGTAATAATCGTTTTTCATTCTCAATCCTAAAGTCATCCTTTTGACTTCTCTACTTTGTGCTAGCAAAATTGTACCATTCTAAAACATTTGTAATCATACGTACATCTCGTAAAAGGAAGACTGAATTGACTTGACCCAATTAACAAAACTTAATATTCTCTCACTCCACTACTCTTCATGAAACTAAATTTCAGTTCATCTGCTTAATAAAAATGAAACATTTTTGACTCATTCTTAATGGCTCTAAAATGATTTATGTACAAGTGAAGTAATGCGAAGACACAAAGTTTGCAAAACTATGTAAAATTCTGCAAAATCAGTACATGTCAATGTAGCCGAAAATTAGAGAAAATTCTTTTCATTAGTTATAAGTATCTTAGATCCAAGAAAGTGACACAGCTAAAGTAAGTAAGAGAAAACCAGAGATTATGGGAAACTGTTTTACTTTTTGCTGGAAATGTTTAAATATTAATATAATTTCATTAATTGTTAATTTTATGCTATTCCCTGTCTCTAATTTCAATATGAGAATAGGAAAGATGTGTTTCAGAATAATTTCAACGTCTGGTAATTTTATGGGATCTTCTGAAAGTTTGATTTAAAGGCAGATAAACTAGGATTAGAAAAGCCACTGAACACTGAAGTAACCCTAAAGATTACTCTGAGAATATTTGGTGGTTTCATTTTATTGGTGGCCTGTTACAGCTATGTCACATGCTCCTGATGTCTCTCACCCATATGTACATCTCAATCGCCAGGAAGTCTGCCAGCTGCAGCAAAAAAGCTGAAGCTAAAAGCTGTATTTTTGTATAGTAAGGAAGGACAGTGTTAGTTCCATGTTTGTTGTTTAGTTTGCGATTCCAAACCTTTAGAACAATGAGAATAGGAGAGAAGAAAGAATGCAAAATATTTATTATTTTATTTTCAGAACTTGCTAAATGGTGTGAGAAAAAACTAGCCAACTTATAATATTTATTTGATATAGATATTCTCAATAGCTACCTAGCCTAACGTTTAAATATATTTTCAAAAAAACATTTCACCTTTAGCAGTTCTCCGTGTCTTGCAGGACCTTTCTGTTGATTGACTTACCAGCATTTTTAGCCCACATTCTCCTTGGATCTCCTGTTTTGAAGGAGTTTGTAGAAAAGAAAGAAAGAAGAATAAAGAGAAGAAAGAGAGAGACAAAGGGAGAGAAAAAGAGAGAGAGAGATGGAAGGAGATAGAGAAAGATAGAAAGGAAGAAAGGAAGAAAGAAAAAGAAGGAAGGAAGGAAGGAAGGGAGGAAGGAAGGAAGAAAGGAAGAAGGGAAGGAAGGAAGGAAGGAAGAAAGGAAGAAGGGAAGGAAGGAAGGAAGGAAGAAAGGAAGAAGGGAAGGAAGGAAGGAAGGAAGAAAGGAAGAAGGGAAGGAAGGAAGGAAGGAAGAAAGGAAGAAGGGAAGGAAGGAAGGAAGGAAGAAAGGAAGAAGGGAAGGAAGGAAGGAAGGAAGAAAGGAAGAAGGGAAGGAAGGAAGGAAGGAAGAAAGGAAGAAGGGAAGGAAGGAAGGAAGGAAGAAAGGAAGAAGGGAAGGAAGGAAGGAAGGAAGAAAGGAAGAAAGGGAGAAAGAAAGAAGGAAGGAAGGAAAGAAGGAAAGAAGAAAAGAAGGAAAGAAAAGAAAGAAAGAAAAGAAAGAAGGAAAGAAAGAAGGAAAGAAAAGAAACAAAAGAAAGAAAAGAGAAGGAAAACTAACACATTCTGCACTGATCAGGCTATGAAGCACAGGAAAAGTGTAGTGAACAGAGGCAAATGGAGCACGACAGGGCTAATTATAGGCAAAGGGCTAGTTTTGGAAAGGTCACAATACCAGCCTGAATTGGGATGGGCCCTGGAAATGGAAAAAGAAAAAGATCAATCACAATAAATTTCCCAAGTGTTCGAGTCAGCAGCAGACAGATGGTCACTGGCTTAGAAGCTTCCCAGTTCTGTGTGCAGCCTTGTTGGCAAATACTATCAGAAAAAGAACAATTCATTGAGGCTTTCTCCTAGTACATCTGTGAATAAACAATCAATCAAACGTGAAGAAAAGCCATCTCCAACAAAAATTTATTTATTCCATTAATGTGAATATTAATATTTCTCTGATATTTTGAAACTCCTTAAAAGATTATGTCAGTCTAGTTTAACCAAAAGACATTATCTCTGTGGTAATTTTCAGATGTTCACTGGCACCAAAGGGCACACTCTAGGCATGGTCCTTGAAAGCTCGACATTCATTCCTCGTGCAGAAGTTATTATCTATTTGTTTCACGAGGCGTGGTATTTTTCTGATCTTCCCTGCCTGAGCTTGTGCTTGCACACAGTTTCTCAGGCAAAGTAATGTATTTTAAACTGTAAGAGGAAACCAGTTGTCTTCTCATAAACTGTGCTTAGCAATCCTGGAGTTTCTTTCATGTTCTTTAGTTCAGATTAAAATTCTTTTTTGAAGAGTTGTAGGACATATGTTACAGACTGCCTAAATCTATTACACACAGAATTTTGGGGTTAAATTGAGTTGTAATGTTATGTTTTCTCCTACCTGTAACTTCTTAATCAAAAAATATACAGAGTAAAACACACTTTTGAGTAGGAAGAGTGGAGTATCTTCTGACAGCTTTTATCTAATAGCATTAAACTACCATAATGGTACTTTCTGTTGGCATATTAAGAACTAGTTGTAGTTAAGGTGCCAACATATGGTGCTCGGTTGTACAAAATATTTCACCACAATCTAGACCATAAATAAAATTTGTGACATTCTTGCCTTTGTATAGCTGAGCTTTCTGTGTTTTAGCCTTTGATGCCTGATACAAAAACCTCATTTGTGCTCTTTTTCTGTGCTTTTATTTATATCTCTCAAGCTTCAATGTCTGAACTATGAACACAGAAAAGTGTAGATCTGTTATATCTTGAAACAGCAAGACACCCAGAACACTTTTTGTCTATACAGACCAGGGAAAAAGCATGCTGAAATTATGGAATTCATGAAAAATTTAGTTAATAAGTAATTTTCAAAGGCTGGGTACAAAGAAGGACTGCCACAGTATGCACTTTGCTTTCCATGCAAGAAATGAACTGAGATCAAAAGTGAAGTTAAGACAAGTGTAAAACCCATCTCAGAAGATAAATCAAATTCACAAATAAGGAAGCAGAATACCAAAGTAGCAAAAGCACTAAAGAAGAGGTGTGTTTAAAGAGCCGGGAACAAGAACCATAATGGATCAAAGACTGTAGTTATGTTGCAGAATAAACAAGTTTCATTAACAGATGTACCATACAAATTATTATTGTCAGGGCAGGCCCAAAAACAGAGAAGAAATCGTATGTTGGGAAGAATCTAACCAGCAATAACTTAAGGAGGCTGAGCTCTGTTTGCACATCAGTTTTATTAGCTCTGCTGACAACAATAACTACAAAAACACATTATTTACAGAACATGGTGTCCTTTTAAAGGGTTGTAAGCAAAACCTTGACATTTTTTCTTTCTTTTTTTTCCCCCTTCTCTTTCTGTATATCTTATTCTGTATAGAAGAGCTGGAGTTACAGTACTGCATTTGGACACTGTGTTTTAGTGGCACTCAGAAAAGTCCAAAGAAATGAGGCAAGTATAATAAGAAGTTTGTAAACTCACTCTGAGGAAACACTAAACATGGTAAAAAAAAAAGAATCAGAATATAAGAGAGCCTGTAAATATATATATATAATATATAGGATTTCTACTTTATAGAAGTTTTTACATGAAGGATGTAAATAGTAATTGTTTCTTCTGTCCATTAAAGGTATATGCACTTATAGTAAATGTTAGAGGGTACAGGGAGGAAATGTAATTTTAGCTTCAGTTATGTTATGCTACAATATGTCATATTATGAAAAATGCTTCTCTCACCTGTGTCAGGGAAGACATCCCATGCTTCTGCTTCTCAAGAAGAAAGTCATTTGTGAGCACAATAGAAAAAAGGAGTACAGGGTCCTTCAAAATAGGTGCATGACTGATGAACAGGGAGCTCTGATTAGATAATTTCTGTCACTTTATATGTCCTTTTCCACTTACTTTCCTCTCTTAAATTCTTTCTTTTTACTACTCTTATACTACTGTCCCAATCTCACTGTTATTATATTCAAATTTAGTGATTTACACTGTGGTTGTTTTGCAAAGCCACTTTTGGTTTGTTTGGGTTTTTTTGTTTGCTTTGGTTTGTTTCTTTATTTTAATTTCCCTTATCTACAAGGTGTGACCATTTCTCATAGTTTTAAATCAGGGTTGGTCATCTGAATGGGCATTACCTTCTTTTTGAGTTCAGGAAGAATTTGTCTTGTTAGCATAGATATATAGTCAGGATAGACCTTTGTCCACGTATCAGCCAATTCATTTGATAACAAATATTTTCATCAGAAAAAAAACAGGATAGAGGAGGACTCCATGGAACTGGTCTAACTGAAAATTCTTCAAGTATTTTAAAATGTTTATTCATTCATACTTATCTTACCTTCAATAGTAATTAAAATCCTTTCAGGCCTCTAATTCCATGCTTAGAAGTAGAAGATCTAATGTTTGATACAGAAAAGCATCTTCATTCTATTTCATTATCAAGAATTTTCTTCCAATACTTTTTTTTCCCTTTAAATTCTTCAAAATGGATCATATACATTTTTCCTTGCACTGTGCAGACAGATGTAATTGATATCACTTTCACTGAATATTGCTACGTCGACAATATATGCAAGCAAGGTATTCCATAAAGAGAAAAAGCCCTACTTATTAGGGTATACATTAGAGTGCAAGAAAATAATAAGGAAACAAGCTGTAAGAAACACAGATGGTATGTCTTGTTCAGATCACCTTGTTTACTGTGTAGGCTGTAATTTAGTTACCAGAACAGATGTGCCCACTGTACATAACATAACCCCTATTTTCCCTCTTCCATTAATACTGTCAAGTGGCCAGATGAATAACAGACACCTGATTAGCTTTCTAGAACTGATAGAAACTAAGAAAATGTAATCTACATTTGGGTATAATGAAGTCAACTTATTTAAATATGGAATTACTTCTAATAGTTTCACTGAGTTCTACTGAACATTATAATCTTCAGATTTGTTAGCTGGTCTGTACCAGCTGGTTGAGATAAATTCACTTGAAATTGCCTGTACACTGTACCAAGCTACCTCCAGATTCTCCTCACTGTGATGATGTAAAACAGATGGCTCAAAGTTTTCAGTTAAAATTGTTTTGACAGAAAACTGGTTTTCAACAGAGTTATTCTTGTTTGTGTGAAAAATGTCTGCTTTCTGTGGAAAATCTCATCATTTTTTTCCATAAAAAACAGCCCTCCAACATGACAATACAGAAATATTTTCCAATAGGAGTCCACAAGTACAAGACCTGGGATTTATTGTATAAAAGTTTTGTATGCTCAAGCTTCTCTTTGGGCCAGATTTCCCAGATGGATTGTCTTTCATGATACAATAAAATTTCATCAAGTCTTAAAGAGAAAAGCTTGTGGAATTACATAAAACAATTGTTGAGAGACTTCAGCTGATAGGAAATAACATATGAAAAAGATACTTCAACAGCACTTTTCAAAGATTGATTCAGCACATGCAAGTCAATATTCCTCCCTCTCCCTCAAAATTCTCCCATGCACTATTTTTTTATCTAAAACTTTTCTTGTGTGGCTCATTCTCTACAAATATACTTTTGACAGTTGAAGAAAAACATTGGCTCTTTCCTCCGAAGAAGTCTTCTGTCATATCTCTTATGCACTTTTCCATTTCCTTTGATTTAAAGTAATATGACTGCTGTTCTTATGTAAACTTGTGATTTGTGGATGGATGAGTAGTAGGATCAATAAAATTATACATATTATTTTTCTGCTTTAGTTTCCTGAATTCGAGCCTTATTCCAAAGACTTTTATTGATGCCTGTTTTTCCTACTCTTCCTCTATCCCTTCTCAGCAGCCTTCTCTTGTTGTAGTGATATAGTCAGCAGGTTTAATATTTCTACCAGAGATAATGGTAAACAATAATTATTTATTATTTACTTTTAATTTTAAAAAAACAAATTGCACATTTATTTTTAACTAATATACTTTAAAGTAAATTATTTAAGAGACATTGTTAAGAAAAGATGAGAGAAAGCTGAATCTGGTAGCTCATATACATAGCCAAAGAAGCTTACTTTCTTTTCTGATTTATGTAACCTGTTTCACATTTTTCTGATACCACCAAAAGGACTTTAAACAGTGACATTTCTCCAGAATGTTTGAGTGACATTCTATCATATGTAAAATGAAGTCAAGCACTTTTACATCCATAAACAAATAAGCTTGTTAAAATAATTTATTTAGAATTGTATTTCCTATAGAACTGTATTTGCTAAAGAAACAGAGAAGCAAAAGTCAACAATCTTCCTAATACATGTTTCTTCATGAGCTTCTAGCAACCTCTGGACATGTAGATATGAAATATGTCAGGAGGTTAGGTTGGTATTAACATTTTTTCAAAGGGGATTATATTAGAATGAGAGTTGAGGAAAAATTTAGAAAAGCTTATCTTTTGGACAAAGTCCCAAAGTGCTGGTATATTTTTAGGCTGTTTTCATTTGATTATATGTAGTTGGAATAGTAATTTTAAATTTATAAACCTCTTTAACTAGTTTGCATGCTTTATAGTACCCATCCTCACAGACTTCAGCACACTGTGTTTCACATGTGTCCGGAAGAAGAAAGACAGTAACATAATTACTAAGTTCCAACAATAACTTATTTTATCTCATGCAACAGTCAGAAATGCCCCTTCGTGTCTTCAAATCCTGGTGTAAATTCAACTCAGATTTCAAAGAAAAAACTGCAATATAAAGTGCCAAATAAAAAATGAATGAGCATGCCCTGAACTCTGACCAAAACTGCTCAAAGTCCACACAAGTCGAATAGAAAGACTTGCCTTGCCTACAGATAATGTTCCTTTCTCTTAACAGAAAAGCTTCTTTAGTTCTACACTTTAAAAAGACTCTACATCAACGATGAACAAATAACTACTACAATTAAGAGATCTAATTATTTACAAAATTATTATGTTTTTTTCCCAAAAGTATATTTCTGATATTCTGTCCACAAATCACCTCTTCACAATTTGAAATAAAGCCCATTTAAGGAAACTACTAACAGTTTTTTCTGCCTTTCTGATATTGAGTGGTCTCATCTTGTCACACTGTGTGGCAGCCAAAATTTCACACATCTTTGTGTTTATTCTCTTTAAAAGTAACAGAAAAAGAGATCTGAGAAGGAATTCTTTCGCGAGAAGGATTTATCCCATATTCTGGAAAATAAAGCTCATTTTACGTTCTTACTGGTTTAGCAGTACATAATGTTTAATGTAATTACATCCTTTGTTGATTAATATCAATACCTTTGAAATTTTATATAGTGCCTTCTATCACAGACACTTCCAATTTTAACATTTGCCTTTTTTACCCACTAAAACACATATTTTAAAGTTCTTTTCACTGATGCTTCACCAAACTGGAAGGGATGCTGGAGCAGTGTGAGCAGCATAAGTGGTGACAGAAGCAGTGAGGATGACGAGGGATACATAAGGACATGGAGAGGCTTTGGCTGAGCAAGAATTTTTCCCTGAGCAGCTCAGACCAGACTCACTTATTGTACAAGTCAGCAAGGGACCCCGTCTGCACCTATCAGTGCAGGTGATGTAAACAGGATTAAAAAATCGTCCCAGTCAATTTCGGTAGATGCATATATTGTATTGCACATCACAGCAGGCAGGTATGTGGCAGCACGGTGACCATCAGCAAAAAATCATGTCCTCTTCTTTTCCAGAGCTTCTAGTACCCAGTAGAACCAATGAAGACACACAGACAAAGCACCCATCAGGACATGCAACCACTTAGGTTTCAGGCTGCACAGGGTATGCCTGAAGATAGAGGATGACATGAAGCACACCTCTGGGATACGTACTCAGGTAAATGAACTGTTCTACTTGATGGTTGAGCTTTGGGAGGAGGATGGCAGACTGATGAGCCTTTCAGATTCTGAGAAGGAGATGGAACAATGGTCTGACATTTCTGTTACACACAAGTCAATTTAATATGGGCAGTGTCTGTTTTGTGTCAAGATGGTATTACAAGGGATAAAGAGGGAAGCAAATTAATATTGGAGTTGTAAGAGGAACATCTGTTTATCCTCTCAGATACCCTTACAGAATAGGTATCAGGTTCTGTGAATGGTAGATGAAGTATATGACAAAATAGAAATGGAGAAATCTGTGCAAGTATTCTCACTAAGGCCAGATCAACTAATCGCTTGAGTCAAGAGCTCCGTTAAGACTAACACTGAGAAGAAATGCCTAAAGAGACCATAGAGAAAGAACTCCAGGCCAATTTAGTGTATAAGATGAAATAAAAAGTAGGTCCTTTTACCAGCCTGCAGGCCCAGGGAATACACATCACATGCACGCACACAGACAGTGGTTCTATGATTTTCTAACAAGGTCCATCCAATCCTAGATCTGTCCACCCCCTGTTCTAACCCCTGACACACCCCTTCAGGAATTGGGTCTGGGGGCATGTGGGACCCCTCTACCTCATCTTCATCTTCTTCATAGAATGTATAGTCCTTGGAGTTCCTGCAGAGTTCTGGGATTGAAGGTCACTGTTTCTGTGTGATATCTTCTGGTCCAGGCCTTAGGGTGCTTTTCTACAATTCTACCTTGAAAAGAAGATTAAACACACTAATGGAATTTAGAGGGATTGATATGAATGGGATAATAGGGTTGGGTATGTGTAACTATTATGCTATGGGGTAAGGGACATAATACAGCTACATTAAAATCTACATTTACTACAAAATTACTTGTAAAATCTACAAAAGTTAAAAAATCCAAAAAGATCTGAAATATCAGAATGACAGAACTATTGCGGACTAGTCTGCCATTCCTGTCTGTAGATTTTGCTCCACACCCAAAAGTCTAAAGCCTTACATACTAGATACTGCCTCCAATAGTGTTGTAAAAATGCAAAAAAAAGGAAGTAAATAGGTAAAATAAACTTCTGAGTAAAAAGGACTCAAATAATAAAGAAAAAAAGAGCAAACATCATGTGGAAAATCAGTAGGAGTATCATTGCAAAAATAATAGAAAAAAATAAATTATATCTAAACAAAATTTTGAACAAACAAACATGGAAACCAAAATAAAAGAACACTTAAAATGGACCTTACTTTACATAGGGAATTTGTCCTAGCTGATTTTTAGATATTATGTTATATAATGAATATATTTGCAAAGATCTCTCTGTGATCAAGTCAGAAGTTACGTTTTAGTCTTCTCCTTATTAAAGAGGTCTCAATATGGAAAGATTACACTTAGTTTGGTTATAGATTTGCCAGAGGCAGCAAAAGGGTTACAAAGTCTAAGTAAACCTGATCGTACAGACCAGCCTCTCTCAAGTTCTATTATGATGTTTTAACCTCAGACCCAGATTATTCATCTTTCTTTTTCTCCATCACAACAATTCAGGTCAGAATTACATCTCATCTTCTGAAAAAAAAAAAAAATACACCCCTGTAAGTGGAATTTAATTTATTTTCAAGTGTTTATAGAGATATGACTACGTGTCCTTAAAAATTTTAAACTGTTTTTATCGCAATCCATGAAATTCTAACAGGTTCCCTCTTTTACCCTTCCATTTCTCTCCTCATCTCACAAGGGCAGGCGAAATGAGTTCGTGTCTGTGTGATGTTTAGTTGCTGGGTGGAGTTAAATCACAACATCCAATGAAGGAAAGATGAAGGAGTCACTATTCCTGTGGACATTGGAATCCCTTGTGGAGGAGCAGCATTTGTTTTTTTCATAGCACATGGCACTGCATGTTTCAGATTTCAACTGCTTGCCTCATCCATCTGTCCCATTAATAAAAAAGCCCTTTCTGTATCACTGTCAAATCTGTTGTTTCATTTCTTGCATTTCTTCCCTACATTTTCAATTCAAAAACCATTTTCACACTACTTCTTGTTTCTTTCTACCTTATGTTTGGTATTTTGATAGTAATAGAATTCCCACATACATCCGCAGCACACTAGATTACTGTAGGAAGAGAAGGTGAGAAATATGTTACCCAATATTCTTTCAGGAGAAAAAGTGGGAAGAGTCTGGGAAAATGATCAGTGAACTCAATAAAGATGAATTATTCAAGTTATGAAAAGAAAAGAAAGCAGAACACTAAAACGGTACTAGCAGCTTTGTCAGCTATAGTGAGACAAAGAAACACTGCCAAGACCAAGTGAGGATTCCTGGATTTTTTTAACCATTTTGAAGACTGCTTAACATGCATTTTTGTAGGTGACTTAAATGCATTTCTCTCAATTTCTGTCTTATTTCTGGTAATGCCATGTTGCTTTGTTTTCTGTCATTTAGACCACTCTATGCTTGCCCGTTGGGCTCAATAGTTGCCACCAGGTCTATAAGGTGAATTTCTCTGCATTTTAGAGAGAACTAGCTTGGGACAAAAGGAAAAGCTAGAGAAACGAACAGTGTCAAGAGTGAAGATGTGACTGATTTTCCTGTTTTCAGGGTGATGCAGGGGAAAGAGCTGCCTTTCCCTTGGTACCAGCTAAAGCCTGACCCTCTGGCCAGGAAGGGATTTTGCACAGCAGAGGATCATCAGACCATTTTCTTCTGTGGCTTTTACTCTGTGTCTAACAGAAACTAGGATACTAGGAAAGTGTGTACCTTTCAAGGTTTCACAAAAAAAATGAGCATCCTTGACTTGTGACTATATATCCTTCCTAAATATAATTTTATATATATGTGAATATATGTATGCCTGTGAATATATGTATGCCTATGTATATATGTATGCATATGTACATATGTATGTTTATAAAAAGTGGACAATTATTTCTCTTAGCAAGTTTTAGTAACCTGTTGACCTCTGAAAGACTCTTGTTTAGATACCAAAAGCATTAGACAACGTAAGTCTATTCTTTGCTTTTCCATAATATCTCAGTGACATTACTAAAAGCATAATAATGCATGTACAATACTCCTATGTCTGTCTAGGATGTCACATAAATGTTAAATGCAGTGGAGATGAAGACTGAAATGAAAAGGGAAAAATATACATTGGCAATAGCTTATGGAATGGGATTAACAGGAAAGAAATTAAAGCAATCCTTAACATGAATCCAAGGTCTACTCAACTTCCAATCATCAGACTCTACTTTTCACCTTAGAAAACACTGACAGCAAAAATCATTAGCATGATGCAAATCTTGGGAAAGGAGAATAGGTCATAATTTTTATTATTATTACTGCTCCAATATACTGAAATTGAAATATGCAGCTGTTTTAGTTCAGTTTACAACTGACTCCAATACCAGAGTAATTTTGAAAGGAAAAGATGTGCATTTCCCACATAAATGACTTAAGAGTGAAACTGTTAGTAGAGTTATGGAAGAAGTTATTCAGTACAATGACAATATTCTAGACATGTACCAAAGTCTGTAATCAAGTCTTTTCTTTTAAGGAGATTTTTATTTACTTCTTTTTCTGTTTGGCTTTTTTTTTGGCCATGCCCTCACAGAGAGCAAATGTGCTTTGTGACTTTAACATATACGGATTTACTATACAGTTTTAAAAACCTACTGTTCTCCTAAACTCAGTGTATTTCCAACAGCAACTTGAAGGAAAGTTCAATGAATTTACCTGAGATTCTTTCTGGTAAAACTAACTGCTCTCGTTACTGTGGACTTCTGTCTCTGAAGTTTCATGAAACCAGAAGGCAACCAAGCTAGAATGTCAAGCCTTTGAGTCCACTGGGACAGTTGTCCATAAATAACAGTTACTATTATTTAATGTTCTTTTTGTATTTGCCTCCTTATTTTAACAAACTGTGCAGAAGCAATCTTTGTTTTTTCAGATAAAAGTAAATTAAAGTCTGAAGAGTCACCATCTTGAAAAATAGATGATGATAGACTATGGCCACACATAACATGTATTTCTGAACACTAATTTGGTGGGAAGTAATTTATTTGTTTTTAATATTAATAGTTTATTATGCTATATGTTTAATTGCTTTTTAGTATGAAACACAAGTTGTCCGAACCCTGAATATTTAATTCCTGCCAAAGGAAATATAACTCTCTCTGTCAAAATTTAAGGTGCTGCTCACAGATGTGGTCCATTTTTATTCCTGCTTCCCCTGCAGAAAGAATGTTCTCATGAAGGAGCAAATTGAGACTTTATGAGCTCTCCTACTAAAGCAGCACTTCACAAGCTCCCCAGGAAAAGTCAGTGCCAGAAATACTCATCATTGTCTGCCATCAGTCAGAGAATGAGTGTCATGGCGACTAGCAGCACTTATCAGAAGCTCTTCCAAAATGAGGACTGTGTTCCTGGCTTCCAAACTATGCAGAGTAGCTGCAGGTATATTCTGCTGCCCTTAGGCTTACCTGAGACAATATTTTGGAGCTCTGTAATGTCCTAGCATGCTCCTATATTCTGGCTTTGAGTTGAAGGATATCTAAAAGAGATACATTGCTTTAATGTTGACCAATTACTTTATAATTCCTTGTAAGAAGACAGGTTAAGGCAAAAGCAAATTGAAACTACTTACCACATCCAGTTACAAAGATTTTTAAATACACAGATGACATAAAAGAGGAGAAAATAATTTTCTCTCTTTACCCCAATGTCAAATCCAAAACAACCTCTCTCCTCTTGTTTTATCCAGATGAGAATCTGTAGATAAATTACTGGAGTAAGCTTTTTGTACCTCTTCAATATCATCTCTGTTATCACTAAAGAGAGCATCTGGCTGGAAAAGAATACAAGTCTTTATACTCACAGCCTTGTTTGGGATTTATTCCAGGTTTCGTTTAGATTCTAATCTTCCCAGTCTCATTTTGTTCTACGAGATTATTGGTACTTAGTTTATTTTTGTTTCATCCCTGTCATCTTGTATTATGTATAGACTATTTATCTGCTCATATCTGTCATCTTAACAAATCTGTTACTCCAGAAGTGGGTACAACTCTTCTTCTCCTGCTATGGCAATCCTGAATAAAGCCTTTCCACAGGCCAGTTTACATAAATTTGCAAATCAACAACAATATTTTCCCTGATAATTACTTATTAAGACCAGACAGAAAAGTTATTCACTGCTCTGGAACAATAACCTCTTTGAAATCTTTAACCAATTATGTTTTTAAAGACAAATGAAGTACAAAAAACACATTCAATTCAGATCACTCACTGAAATAATGTTTGAGTTCACCGAGCCCAGCGAATGAAACAGCAGAAGTCTCATAGACTATTTAAGACTTCTCTTTACCAGAGTTTTTTACACATATTTCTGTATCAACTGTAAAGTCAAATGAAGGCTTCCAAAGATTATGCAGATTCAATGAGTGCAAAAAACAGTATTGTCTTATACACCATAATAATATGTTTCCATGTGATGGATAATATCCTTGTTCTTACATTGTAAAAGACAGAGACCAGGCAGATTAAGAAAATAAACAGAATGTGGGTTCCTTCAGCTTTGACTCTTTCTGCTTCTTTCTCCCTTCCCATGCTATGGGACAAGGAAGGTCAGCACAATAATGGAAGGCAACAAAAGTTGTGTCCCAGTCACTGAGATAAATTCTGTAATACCCCAAAATTATATACCATGAATCATTTTCTGAAAAAGTTTTTCACCCTTTACCTACTCCCTAAAAGCAACATTCCATTCTTCCCTTGGATGTTTTGCTGAGAGCCAGACAGCAGTAAATCCTCTAAGAGTTGGATTTGGTCTTCTTCAGCAGATATGTGACAGAGGGAAACATTGCCGTTTGCCTAAAGCATGCATTCTCATGTTAAGCCTGATATCAAACCTCTGATGTTTACACATATTTTTATTTCATGCTGACAGAAATAAAACATTCTATACCATTGAATAAAATTTTACTTTCAGGGTTTTGGAAAAAAATGACTGTACTGGGGAAACTTCAATGAAAATTTGGCTTAGAAATATATTGACAAGATGAAAATTCCAACTACCTTACACAAATTTTAGCTGAGCTAATAATTGCCTAGTACAAATATGTAATGAGTGATTAATTGCAGTTTTCTCTTCTAAAATGCATTACAATATAGAGAAAAACTAAACAAGTTGACAGCTCTGAGATTATGCTTACTTTAATGCACACTTCATCTTACATTTTAAATAACACAGTAATAGGGTCCATAAATTCTTTTTAAGCCTACTTTATTGGTGTGACATAGATTTAAATGAATGACACTTTTAAGAAGGAATGTGGTCATGTGTAGATTACAGCATAAGACTTGTTAACCAGACTTTGAGAAAAAGCATGCAACCTAAAACTGGCACAGTGCATTCTAATAACTTCACTTTCGTTAATAAAATTTTAACTGATACGGTATAAACTTCAGCCAAGTTAGGTCTTGTCAGTCAATGGTCAAGATAAATTCATCTAGTGGGAGCACCAGAGACTACAATGTATGCATGCCTCTCCCAATGAGCTAGAATTCAACAGTTTGTTTTACCAAAAAAGCTGCAGGATTTCTTTTAATTTGTCTCACTTCTCATGAAAAGAGCATTTTTTCTATGCAAGAATAGAATTGTCTGTCTCTGCCTTATTGGAAAAACAAAATTTCAAGTCAGTTCAGTTAAAGCGGCTTTGAATATTTTACTGAAACAGTGTAATAACCCATACCTAGAGACAATCAATACTCAGTAAAAAATACTACTCAATAGGATTGAGTTGCTCTTTGTGCTCTTACTATTTCATTTTTTGAGCCATCTGATGAGGACTGGAAATTCAGTGACATTGCAAGAAGAGGTCATTTTCTGCCTTGAGAAATTCCTCATTAAGTTTCAATTATTTTGCCAGTTTGTACAACAGTCTTTCAGTCTTCCTTACATTCCTAGCACATGTAGGTGGCTAATGTCTCTTCACATATGTTTCACAGCAGGTTCTGAACTATTAGAGCACTTAACAACTAAAAGTTCTTTTCCAGTAGAGCATGTAAATGTGACCCCTGTTGGCTGATGTGCCTATAGTACCTGATAAGAATCACTTAATCGAGTACTCCATTGAAAGAGGTGAACAGTGGAGGAAACCGTGCTTATCAAATCACATTACAAGCTATAATAACAAAGCAAAATTAAACCACAAATTGGGTGCATTTAAATGAAGCTGTCTGTTTATTGGGACTAACCAGAATACCTACTTCTTTGGCCTTTCATTTTTCCTTTTTTTTTTTTTTTTTTCTGTGATAGTGTTGTGATTTTACACTTTGGTTTGGTTTGAGTGTTTTAAATAGGGTAGAAAACCAAAACCAACCCTATTTCTTTAGTTTTTTGCAAGCTGTGTGCAGTGGAATAATGAACGTGGCAGGATGAGTGTACCTCCTCCCTAGCTGGAACTCCTCTCTTGCTCATGAGAGAGACACATTCAATGCTCTGCCTGAGACAGTGCAGTGACTAGTTTTTCCATATCTCAAATAATTAGGACAGACATCAGTCTGGGGAGTCCTGTGGACTCTTTTCTTGTGACTTTGATGTAAAAGATCAGTCTATTCACGTCAGACACCATCATAACAGTTATTTTTAAAAAATGTGCAGGTGAAAAGTTGCTTACTAACTCAATTATTTGTTAAAATTGAGCCTCCATGTTTGTTAGAGTTTTGATATTTAAGTGAAATCTTTGCCTGCACATATGTCCATCCACCTTTTTACAAATTTGCATATTTTCCCACATTAAAAATTCACCATCACATTGCTTCACATTTTAAAAGAGTTTAGTTCTAAGCTTCTGTCCTTTGTAAAACATTCATCTTCTGATTGCAAAAGCACAGGCATATTTACTATAAGGCTTTGTGAGCTTTAAGAGATTCTTGTTAACTATGTCTAGTGTCATATGCTTAAGGCACACATTAAAATCATCCCCAATGCAAGAAAGAAGAGAAAAAGAAGGAATCCATGTAAGGTCTTAAACCCACCATTTAAGTGACATAACTAAAAGAAAATACAATATAGTGAGGTCAGGAAAAGTTAGATGGAGAAGCATATTAAAACAAACAAAACAAACAAACACCAACAAAAGTAAACAAACAAACAAAAAACCTAAAGACATTTTCCTGTAAAATTCAGGGCAACAGGGGTGTGCTTTTCAAATAGATGTAACAGTTCTCAGTGTCATAAGAGCAGTACTGTACCTTGAGAATGTTGCACTGTTTTTTGATTATTCTCTATCACACAGTGACTTAGAGATGTAAAAGGCTTGCCTCTTCTAGTTCCCCAAAAGCTTTTGTACCTCATTAAGCCTTACAAAAGACTGATCAGGTAAGTCTTGGAAAACAGAGAAATCAAGCACCGTGTTTCTTCTTTACATTATCTATGAAACTGAAGAATGCAACTAACTCTGTCTTCACTCAGACAGAGTTTTCATCTGCTAATCTGGGGGCAAAAAGGTAAGTTCATACTAAAATACCGATATATCCTTCTCCTTTTTATTAATTTTCAATTAAAATGTTAAACATTAAATTTTGGATAGAGTTAGTTCTTAAACTAAAAAAAAGAAAAACTATTTTTTTCTACATAAACATCTTTAATTATCTCATATAAATGCAAAATATATTTCCTTAGATACACTAATAGCAGAATAACATTTGAAATTATTTGCATATTTTAACCTGAATTTAGAATAAAGAGAGTCTCATGCTGTGTTAACATTTATCAAACTCTTAATACTATGATAAACAACACATTTCTCTCAGAAAGATGTTGATCCCTGAGCACTAGTATCTGCCAAAAAAGGGGAAGGAGTGGCGGTGTTGGTGTAAGCACACAGCAGTAATTTTATATTACAAACATGGGATTTGGATCTGAACACATTTATTTATACATTTGTTCCTCAAAAAAACCTAGGAAACCAGGTTTCATCCAGATTAGTAAATAAGAGAAGCACTGAAAAAGCTGAAAAATGAAATTGAAGCAATCACGCAAAACATCAACTTTGAAGCTAAGGTTCTTTTACACTGTCACTGAAGACAGTTTCAAATACTCTACTATATGAAAAACCATGGGGAAAAAAATGAATTTTCGAAGTTGTTACCACCAGTATTTCACCCCAAAGTTGTGGTGCTCTAAAAGTTACTCCTGAAATAAAATAGTGGTTCTTCTTTACTTATTTATACTCCATTCCTCTGGCTCAGTAAGTGGCATTAATTTGGTGTTAATCTTGATAAACAGGGAATAATGGGGCAGAAGAGAAAAACACTAAAAGGAAAAAAAAACATAAACCCATAACATAAAATAATCAAAAATCTTTCTAGTTCTGAAATCTGATGATTTTTGTCAGACTGGTATTCTCCTTATTACTTCTAATCCTATTCACCCTGCACATATTATCCTGGGAAACAATTTTGATCTTGAAATTTCACATTCCTAGTGTCTTTACCTTCTGCTGAACTCTGAAATTCAACAAAACCAGAGCTCCTCGTAGAAAAGTATACTCATCTACAAATCTTTCTTTTCCTTTCTGAAAGTACTTATTTCTAAAATACTAAACAATTAATGATTATTTATTTCTAATATTGAGCAAAGTATCATTCACTCTAAAATCAGTTTTGATCTATGAAGAATTTCTTCCTAGAAATTCTTAATTCTTCTTGATTTTGACTTAGAGTGCCAGCAGAAACCAAAGGTTTTTTTAGTAATTCAGATATAGAGCACAGAAATATTTCCTCAACTAGTCTCAAATATTGTATTTCTTCTCCCTCCCCTCACCCCCCACGTGGTTCAACATTGTTTATGTCCAAATTTGGAAGTATAAACTATTAATAGTGAGGTTACACATGAGGAAACTTTATTTTCTGTTCTTCCTAGTGACAGTGTGCCTATCACTGGTCTTGAATCTCAGGAGTGATTTTGATATGTCTAAAGATACACTGTCTATTCCTGATTTGTTTGGTTTGGTTTGGTTGGTTTGGTTTGTTTGTTTTGTCTTTTTTGAGTTTCTTTATCCAGTATAGATTGATCCTTGAAGGGCCACAGGGTATAGCTTCTATTACTCAATAATTCTCCTCATTCCATTTTTGATAGGCTGCCTTGAAGTTTTAATTAATTCCACTGGTCAGTCTTAGTTTCAACTTTTATTGTTCACATACAGTTTATAAAGATGGTGAAAATCTATTCTTATGCTACCAGCGTTTGATTCTTTACTATGCTTCAAATCAGTCCAGCAGTTTAATTATCTGAGAAGTATCATCTCCTCCGATAGTAAGATTGATAAAGAAATAGACAACAGGTTAGCAAAGGCATATAGAGCTTTCAGAAAACTCCGTAAAAGAGTTTGGTGTAATAAACACCTGAGAAAAGCACAAAGATTAGTGTTTACAGAGCTGTTGTTTTCTCTACTCTTTTGTATGGGTCCGAATCATGAGTCATCTACTGCCACCACTTGCAACTCTTAGAACGCTTCCATCAGCGCTGCCTCCGCTCAATCCTCAACATCCACTGGACTGACTATGTGACTGATATGTCTGTTCTTGAACAGGCAGCAGTCACAAGTATTGAGGCCATGCTGCTGAGAACACAGCTGCGTTGGGCAGGGCACGTCTCCAGGATGAAGGACTACCACCTCCCCAGGATTGTGCTCTATGGCGAACTCGCCACTGGCTGCTGCAAGAGAGGAGCCCCGAAGAGGAGAAACAAGGACTCCCTGAAACAACATCTCAGCCTTGGCCATATTGATCACCATCATTGGTCTACTCTGGCCTCCAATCAGGAGACATGAAGACACACTATCTATAACGCTGCTGCTTCTTTTGAGAACACACAGAGAATCATTTCTGAGGAGAAAAGACAACACAGAAGGAACCGAATCTTACCAATACCACCAAAGGAGACTTTCCGCTGTGCCCTTTACAACCAGACTTGTCTATCTCGCATTGTCCTTTTTAACCACCAATGTGCTTGTAGCAAGCGTGGGTAGAGTCCGTCTCAAATCTTCGTTTGCGAAGCCTAGCCATGATGATGATGATGATGAAGCTTCAAACTTGCATTCAGAAAACTCAATTTGATTGCAGATGGTGTTATTTTTTCAGAATAGTGTAAATTGAGTATACACTAACAGAAATAATATTGAAACCATTTAGAACACTTTAACACAAATTAAGATGAATATACTTTTTATCTAGGATATTTCCACCGTATATTGTAGTAAGTAGGTGAAAATAAGAGTGATATAAGAGCTGCTATGAATAATCAATAAGAGTCCTATTTAGAGTAGGTTAGTTGTTATTTTTTTTTCTGTGTCTATTTTGTTAGAAATTTTCTGTCACCTTAATAATTTTTCTTAATTTTTTTTTCCTTTGGTTTAGGAGATACCAATGAAAGATTGTTTCCCTGTTACATTTTTTGCTTAAAGGCATTTTTTTCCCTGATTTGAATTATTGTCATTCAACAGTCAAATGAATAATATAATAACAACATCAGAATGGGGCATTGCTGTTTTAAATATGTATTTAAGTGATAGAGAAACAGCTTGAAGGCACTGGAGGTTCTGTCTCCTTACTGATATCTTAATGTCATTTTGGTGAATTGACTGCTTCTGCTATAGTTATTTGGAGCTATTCATTGTGGTTTGAAGGACATCAGCACTGAGAGCAATCCTTACAAATCTAATCATTAATTGTATTCCTTTTAATATAGAAAAATATGAAATAAACCCCAGCCACCAATAATCTTATAATTACTTCATTTCCAATTTTATTCTACATGTCTTTTAGTGGAAAGCTCACTAGCTCTTACAGTAAACATATTTCTTAAGGTATCAGAAATTCTTATTTTCTTATTGAGCTTATTTCTCAAATTAAATTATTTTTGATTGTCTAAAGATTATTTTGTAATCTTTTGTTTACAATGTAAGTGACAATTATGACTAAGCTCAACAAAAGCCTTTTAGCCTAGTGTGTTTTCATTTGTTAGGCAAGAAAAGCTACTCTGGCCGGGGGACTAGAGATCAGAAATATAACTAATATTAAGAACTTTAAATACAATGAAGTTTGATAATTTTTGTCTGCTAAGCAAGGTACTAGTTACCCATTTCGTTTTATATATAGCTTAAATATTTCAGTTTTAGAAATATGGGTTTAAATCAAAATAATATTTCCATATTCAAAGGGATAGGGTGGGCGGAGGAAACTAAAAGAAAGAGGAATTAAAGAATCATTCCCTGTTTCATAGACTGTCTTAAACAAAAGACTGAATAAACTGTACTGAACTAGGAGATTGCTTCTCCCTGATGCTTTCATGCACTTCTGTTTGGTGTTCTCTTTTTAGTTATTCGTTTGTTTACAGACATAAACAGAATGATTTATAGGAAATTCTGTCAAACTGAGGGATGGAAGTGGCATGTTGTTACTTTGTTCAGATAGTTCTTTGTTACTCATTTCAGATAATTGTTCATCCAAAAAATAAACCAAAACCAAAAACAAACCTCACATTTACAGTGATTTTTTTCCCTGTCTGGTCTTCTCAATGACCTGCTCTTTTGATATTATTTCAGCTAATGATCTTTTAATATTTCTGGTATTCCTCTGGTAATATTTTAGCTCATGAATGCATGGTCTTTTAAGAAATATGCAGGACAGAGAACAGTCATTTTTGTATTCATTTTAATAATTTCACGGATTAGATTTTTAGCTAGTTTTAACCATTAAGAAACATTCCAATGTTGAAATATTAATTCTTTGCTCTTTAGAAACCATTTTCTGATTCATCCTTTGTTTTCTGTTACAGTTCAACAGATATAAAAATCAGTTTCTAGAAGATCTAAATAATACAGTTCCAACAGATTTGCAATGTTTCATTTCATAAGTTATCAACCCAAGGAGTTATTCAATTTTCTTTGTATTACATTTTTGTAGAAATTGTATTTTCTGTCTCATTTTCCTTCCATTGGCCAGGATATTTAAGAACTGTAGCTCCCAGAACCCTCACCATTAAAAGAGACATACAAAACAAGAACAATCCCATAAAAAGGACGTCATTTTCCTGTAAGTGAATCAGTCAACTCTTAAATACAGAGAAATATAAATTGAATATTGCACAGGTTTTAAATGAAGTATTTCAGAATAGCTTATTAAGCCAAGAGGAATATTTTATACTATTTTTCCTGTCAAATCTTAAAATATTAGAATATCCTAGAGGCTGAAATTCTAAAGTTTATATTCCTCCACTTGCCTTAGAAAGTTTTGGGGTATACTATCTTAACCAGTAGCAAAAGACACAAATAAACTTGACTGCATTCTGTTGAAAGTGTCAATTAAAAAATGCTGGAATATATTTCTCTCCAAAACAGAGAGAATTTTTGTAAAAAAAATTCATTTGAAGTTTCCTCTGTTACTTTTCACAAATTCTAGTGACTTGAAAGTCCTCAAGAAATGGTTTAAGATTTTCCCTATTTTTCCCTCTAAACCTTGACAGTGCAAAGGGATGCTAAGCCTGCTGGCAGTTAATTACTTTTGTTTTTTACTCTTTTTAAGTAGGTTATTACTAAATATTCTTGTCCTAGATTATAATTTTACATGACATTGGAGTATTGTTTATTCATAACTGCCTGTAGGATTAGGTGTTTATAATAAAAGCAATAACCTTGTTTATTTGTATTTCAGATGCTTCAACTGAGACTAAGTAAATATACTTTGTAACGGTTTCATGAGTGCTGCACAGAGACGTTTATGCAGCTGGTTTATGAAGTGGTGTTGCTGTGTCTTAAAGTTGCTGTTTTTAATAGTTTGTCATTTAAACTTTTCTCTGGAAATAAGTGTGTGGTTCAGAATCCAGGCATAAGTATCCTAAGAGAACACCAAACCTATTTCCCACTCTCTTTACTGACTTGCAGTAATATGGTTTGGTGCTTTTGGTTGACCTTTGGTGGCCAACAGACGTGAACCAAGATACTCTCTCACTCCCCCTTCACAGCAAGACAGGAGGAAAAAATATGGTAGAAAGATCGTGGGTAAGATAAGGGTAGAAAAATGACCAACCAATTACCAACATGAGCAAAAAAAACCAACTCGCATTGGGGAAGTTTAATTGAAGTTATTACCAATTAATAACAGAGTAGGATAGAAAGAGGAGAATAGTAGGAAATTGAAACAAAACTGAAAACTTCTTTACTTCAACGCTTCTTCTTCCCATGCTCAACATCATTCTTGACACTTCTACCTCCTCCACACCCTAAGAAGTGCAGGAGGTGGGAAGTGGGAGTTGTGGTCAGTTCACAGTAGGTCCTCTCTGCCACTTTTTGCTCTGCACATGTTCCAGAATGCTCCAGTGTGAGGCCCCTCCATGGTGAAAAATCCGTCAAGAACTCCTCTAGATTGGGTCCTTTCCAGGGTCTACATTCCTTCAGAAAAAGACTTTCCAGTGTGGGACTCCCATTAGCTACAATTCCTGCCATTCAATGCCTGCTCTGGAATTGACTCTCCATAGGCTGCAATGTGGATATCCACTCCAACACGATCCTCCATGAACTTCAGGGAAATTTCTGCTCTGGAGACTGGAGAAACTCCTCCCTCTCATAATTCACCAGCCTTAATGTTTTTTCTTTCAGATTTTCCTCATCCTTCTCTCTGCTGGTGCACTCTTTTTTACCCTTTATTAAATACTTCATCACAGAGTTGCTGCCAACATGGCTCACTGGCTCAGCTTGGGGCAGGGACAGGTCCATTTTGGAGGTTGCTCTGTATGAAACTGGCTCTGTATGACATGAAATCAGTTCCTGGTGTCTTCTCACAAAAGCCGTTCCTGCAGATCCCACGCTACAAAAAGCTTACCAAGTAAGCCAAGACATATTATTAACTGAGAGCCTGTGCTTTCACTTTGAGGTTCTTGTTTTTCCTTCTCTTTTTATAAAGAAAACCAGATTAAAGTTTAAATGAAAACTCCATTCTTAGGAACAAAAAAATACCATTATTCTAAGTGTCAAATTCATCCTTGCAAGAAAAATGTTTATATTAATATTTTTTTTTGCCAAAGAAAGTCTACTACTTAATTGTAGTAAACAGGAGTCAACGTCTTCAATTAATATGCAAGTCTGCAAACCATACTTAAGTAAAAACCAAGTTTTAAAATAATATTTTTACTCTGAAAGATTTCTGTATGTAAAATGAAATTTTTTAATTAGGGAAATTTTAAATGAAATTTTAAATATTACTATATTTCTTACAGATTTTATAAATTATTTTTCTTCATAGAAAAAAAAAGAAAGAAGGAAAGAAAAGGTGAAACACTTTACACCTTTTGAGTGAATTAGATAAAGACATTTTTTTTCATGTCTCCTAATTCTGAAACCAGCCCAAAGAAAAAATTAATGATGGAGGATAGAGTAGAAAAACAATTAGGAATATGGTCTATGTATTCATTTCCAATGTACCACTGCAACTATCTGAAGTACTTTGCAGATTTGAAGTAAACTCTTGTAATCACCTTAGCATATAAAAAAATAGTGATATGACAAAAAAGATAAACAAGAGTTCCTGAAGTATTTGGTGGTAGAATGGGACTTTACAACATTAATGACAAAGACTGAAATATTCTGACAAGATATTATTTTGGTAAATAAATAGCCTCACATGCTCTCAATTTAGGCTACTATGGGATTCACACTATTATTACCTCAAAGAAAATTTTATGTTGACAGACTCTGTTACACACACACACACAAAAAAGGCAAAACGAAACAAAACAAAACGAAACCAAAACAAAAAACCCACAAAAAAACCCCCAAACCAAACAAACAAAAACAAACAAAAAAACCTAACCAAACCAAAACAAAAAAACCTGCAAAAATAAATAGCTACTTTCCCATTTTATGTTAAAATTGATGAAAAACAAGAAAAAAAAAACACACTTAAAAATCACTCTTTTAGTAAAAAAACTTCTCTCAACAGGTGCTTAACTTCCAAAAAAGCAAACTTTTCAATTTTCTAGATCTATGTTTTAAACCAACATATGAGGAGAAATAACAAACAGCTAGAGAGCAATCTGACAGACAGAAGAAGACCCTTTTGAAAATGTGGAAATCATGTATATCTGGCTGTTAACCAGTGAAAAATCTGTTAAAGCAGCAAACACTCTCTTAAACCAGTAAATAGGCAGAGAAACAGAGCCATCCATTTAGTCCATCCATATAATACTTTTCCTGATCCAGATACTGTATTTGAGGTGACTAAAAGCATATATTTTTCTTCTCTTGCTCAGGGTGACATTTCTTCAGCAACACTATTTCTTCTCCATGGAAATCCTAATTTTGAAGTTTTCCAGTCATTTTTGTAGAATATCTCCACATGGTGTGATTTATTCATACATGTAATTAGTCAATCCAATATGGTGAAAAAGAACCACTTACATCTTTCCCTTCAGCACTAAAAAAAATTGAATATGCTGCCTGCATTTTTAACTTTCTTAGCAATATTTTTACAGTGGAGATCATCTCTGTTCTCCAGAGCCTGTCTTTGCTCTTTAAGCCTCGTAACTAGGAGGTCTCACAGCTCTTACTTCACAATATTCTCAATTTAATTTAGAGACATAAGTTAACAGATAAAGAATACCGGAAGCTGCAATATGATGTACTACAACTCCTGATTTAAGGAGGGTCTGAAGTTTTGTTACTTTCCCTCCTTGTCCTGAAATTCTTATGGTGAATTGCCTGCTGCTAAAGAATTGGGTGTGTTGCTCTGGCTTACAAATTAAATGTTCTGTCTAATCTTTGGCACAAAAGATACCTCTGACACCTTTATTCATTATCTGTTGAGCATGCTTTTTAATCAGCATTCTTATTTTAAATGGAGACACAATTTCTGTGGCTCTGGTCTCCTAGCAACACAGTTTATTGTCACTGACTGTTGTAATCTCTAAAGATCTCTGTTCAGAATGCTTTTCGTGGCTGTTAATGCTCTGTACAGCTTCACAGACATAATGCTTTGATACCCCATATCAGAGCTGGTTTATTTTACTGTAACAAACAACATATCAAACACCAAAATAACTTAAAATAACCACCACCTAAACTCATAGCAAACCAAATTCTAAGCAGAGAAGAAGTAGTTTGTAAAGACCACACTTAAAGTATGTGTTTTGAACACTGATTCATTTGTGCTCTAAAACTTATCCTATTGGATTAATAGCATTAGAAAATCATGTCAAAGATCAAATGTGCTCTGCTGTCCTCTATTTTCAGAAAAAAGAAAAAATCTCAAAATATTTTGCAGTTTACAATTTTTTTTGTAAAAACTGCCTTTTTTGGATTTGTTCTTGCATGAAAAATAGCTCCACCTTTTACTAGTTAGAAATGGGATTAGGATAAGACATTGTCTGTAGTGATTTGGTAGAGTTTTTTTTCCCTGTAACTGAAACTATAAGTTTGTATAATTGCTGTAGCCATCAAACATGGATTTAACACAGATTAAATGCTGAATCTTGGTGGAATTTGAGTCTTGACCTCCACTACATATATATTTCTGAACAGATTTTTAGAAGTATGGACTTAAAAAATACTCGAGAGAGAAAACATACTATATTATTTTTTTTCTTGTTATTGAATTATTTTGCAAGTGCAGCATTATTCTCTTAAGAGGGACAGCATAAGTAATAGAGTTTTCTAGTATTCCACAACTTATATGAACTAAATGAACTACACAATCATTTAAATTAGGGAAATGAATAGGAATAAAGTGAAAAATACTACTGTTAGTGTGAATAAACAAATAGAACCATCTATAAGGACAGCATGAACAAATTACTTTGAAAAGGCTGGACAGTAACCCGTAGTCTTCCTAATAATGATGTTACACTTCAGATATAGGTGTAGTAAATCATGTTTCTTTTTTGTTCTCAATTATATCATAAAAGGCATGCAGGAGGCTTTGGAGCCAATGTAGATAAAAAAACCTCCATTCCTGGAGGTTTTCAAGATGAGGCTGGACGTGGCACTTAGTTCCATAGTCTAGTAACTGCAGTGGTGTTGGATCAAGGGTTGGACTCGATGATCTCAGAGGTCCTTTCCACCCGTCTGATTCTATGATTCTATGAAAACATTTAAAGGGAGAATCTATGAAACATCTGATTGCAACTATCCCAAAAATAGAACATACCCTTTTCATATCACAGCCAAGTCAGTGTACTAGCATTAGGATATCGGACAAGTCAGGTGATGGCAGTCTAGAAGGATGTTGCAAAGTGAGAGTTAGTCTATACAGTAAAAAGAGAGAAAATGAATGGGAATAGTGAATTACGGAGAGATCCAATTCGGAAGGTATTCACATGGCAAGCAAGAAAAAGATCAGCTGGAGTACACTCCAAAGTCCTTGACTACGTGGAAGCAAAGAAATTGAGCTGAAATTACCTAAAAGGGCAGAATAATAACTGGGGAGGTGTGGTGGGGGAGAAACAAAACAAAAAAACCCCAACCAGCCAAAAAACCCCAAGCCTACTGGGATGAATGACTCCAGCTGTCCAAAGACATATGCCGTACCATATGACATCAGTATCAGTTATAAAAGCTGAGGGAATGAGTGGGGAATATAAAAATTCACAGTTATGGTGCCTGTCCTAAAATAGTAGAAATGAGATGAGGAAAGTCAAGACCCACCTGGAATTAAATGTGATCAAAGATGTGAAGGACAAGAAGAAGGCCTTCTTTAAAAACATCAGCAATGAAAGGAAAACAAAGGACAACATGGGTCCATTCTTAAATGCCGGGGGGACCCTGGTAACGGAGGATGTCGACACCACAGATTTACTGAATCCCTTCTTTGCATTGGTCTTCACTGACAAGACCAGACTTGAGATCCACAAGTCCATGGGCCCTACAGGTGCTGAAAGAGCTGGTGGTATCGTAGCAAGGCTGCTCACAATAGTCTTTGAAAGGTCATGGCCATCGGGAGAGGTGCCTGAGGATGGGAAGAAAGCAACTATCACTCCTTTCTTCAAAAAGGGCAAGAAGGAGGACCCAGGGAACTACCAGACAGTGGACCTCACCTCAATCCCGGGAAAGGTGATGGAGCACCTAATTCTGCAGACCATCTCTATCCATGAAGATAGAAGATGACAAGAAGGTGATCAGAAGTAGTCAGCATGGATTCACTAAAGGTAGGTCATGCTTGACCAAACTGATTACCTTATACAATGAGACAACCTGGATGGATGAGGGAAGAGCAGCGGATATTGTCTGCTTCGACTGCAGCACAGCTTTCAACACTGTCTCTCAAAACATCTGTAGGAGAGGCTGGACAGACAACATCAGCCACCTGGATGAGGAAAGAAGAAGAAAATACTAATGCAAAAATATTGTGGTCCTGAGTAGTCAGAGCTATGATTAGTGTGTGTGTGTGAAAAGAATGACCAGGTCAAGCTGGAAAGCCTCTTGAAGCATGGTTGTTCTCTGTGGCTCGAAGCAGACACATGGGTGTGTGTGCTATGTGGGGAGATAAAGAAACATCTACCTGGCTGGAGAGCTCAGACCCAGGGTCAGTAGAGAGGCTATATATAGGTATGGAGTAATAAACTTACAAGAGAGTTCTTCCTGAACAAAAGTTGGTCCTGCTTGAATTCATTCACTGCAAACAGTGCATAGTGAGGGATTTTTCACCACAAACATCCTCATAGGGAAGCTCAGGAACTGTGAACTGGATAAGTGGACAGTGAACTGGATTGAGAACTGGCTGAATGGCAGATCCCAGAGAGCTGCAATAAGAGGCACAGGGTCTGGTTGCAGGCCTGTCACTAGTGATATCCCCCAATGGTCAATAGTGGGCCCGGTATTATTTAACTTATTGATTAATAACTCGGATGAAGGGACAGATGCCTCCTCAGTAAGTTTGCTGATGACATAAAGCTGTGAGGAGTGGCCAATACCACAGAATGCTGTGCAACCCTTTAGGACCTTGACAGATTGGAGAGATAGGCAAAGAACTCTTTGAAATTCAACATAAGCAAATGCAGGGTCCTGCACCTGGGGAGGAATAATCCTGGGCATCAGGTCAGCTGGGGCCTGACCTGCTGGAAAGCAGCTCTGTGGAGGCGGACCTGGGGGACCTGGTGGACAACAAACTGCCCCTGAGCCAGCAGTGCCCTTGTGACCTTGAAGATGATTAAGGGACTAGAGCATCTCTCTTGTGAGGAAAGCCTGAGGGAGTTGGGCCTGTTGAGTCTCCAGAAGAGATGACTGAGAGGGGACCTCATAAATGTATGTGAGTATATGAAGGGAGGGTGTCAAGAGAATGGACCAGGCTCTGCTTGGTGGTGCCAAGCAATAGGACAAGAGGCAATGGCAGAAACAGATGCACAGGAAATCCCACCTGAATAGGAGTATGAACCTCTTTACTGTGCAGCTGACTCTGCACTGAAGCAGATTGCCTAGAGAGGATGTGGTGTCCCCCAGTGGAGTCTCTCACTGTTCAAGAATTGTATGGGTGCAATCCTGTGCCATACACTCTAGGATGACCTTAAGCAGGGAGGCTGGATCAGATGACCCCATTGCAGTTCCTTCCAACTTTACCCAATATGTGATTCTCTGATTTGTCAAGGAGCCCTGCTTTTATGGAGACGGCTGAACACCTACCTGCTAATCAGAGGAGTGAAAAAATTCCTTGTTTTGTTTGTTTGCACACAAAGCTTTTGATTTACTTATTAAATTGTCTTTATCTTAACCCACAAATTTTCTCACCTATACCCTTCTGGGCCTCTCCCACATTCCTTCTGGGAACAGTGAGCAATCGGCTTTGTGGGCCTTAGCTGCCTACCAGGGTTAAACAACAGTTGGTGGTCCATCCTCATCTGATTAATTGATTTTTACCCTCTTTAAGTCTATTGAAAATCTTTCTGTGCTACAGAATTGGTCCTGAATGAAGAGGCAACCAATTTAAGCCTAGAGGGTAGGTTGAATTGAGTTCACTGAAATCACAAAAGGGTTTTGCCATTGATTTTGAGGGGGAGCTGGAATGTCATTCTTTTTAATTAACAGCTTATCACTGTCTTCTACTTCTAATGACTCAGTTAAAGCATACAAAATCTCTTTAGATAATATTGTCCTAGAACTCCATTTTCTTTAGTGTAAATTCCTTTTTTTTTTTTTAAATAAACTGTAAGCAAGATTATTTGATACTGATGCCAAGTTATAAAACGTATCTTTCTGAAGAGTCAGTTGATTTCTTTATGTGTGGTTCCCTCTGGTTTTAGGCTGTTTTGTTTTGGTTTTTTTTTTCCCCTTGTCTGTGTAATTGTGCAGCATAGTTATTCCCCCTATATTTGAAATATGAAAGGTAACTAGATATTGTTTTATAAATTAGTCAGCAATATATTTTTAGTGTATAAAATACTTTTTTTTAACTATTTTTTTCTGAAATTATTGGTGACCGTTCAGAACAGAAGATGTAGGAACTCAGGGTGAAAAAACGCAGTCAGAATTTAAGAGGCCTAAGAATTACTCAAAGCTTGAGCTTTCTTCCTCCTTTAACATTCACTAACTTAACTCAGAAGCCAAATAAATGTTGGCTTAATTTTTGTATTTCAACTGTATACAAACTGTAGCTTACTTTTATGTCACAGAACACTGCATACTTTTTTCAAAAAAGTATTCACACAAGCTGCACCACTTTTCCATAAACATATTCTCATGTACCAATTATGATGTAAACCTGTGAACAATTCCGCTAAAAATTGTGGCATTACTCATACACTTAAAACAAAGCAATTGCTTTTGTTTCTTCCTGAATTGGAAAATTAATCTTCAAAGAGCTGATTAACAGTGTCAGGGTTAATAGTTCATGTTATTTAAATGTACGTAAGAAATTCACTGTAGCACATATGGTTAGACTGTGAAGTTCTATTTAAGCACATTGTGATAAAACAATTGCTTGGCCCACAAAATGTTTTCTGTTTTTCGCTTTGCTTTTCTTCACTAGGTATTATACAGCAATGAGTCTCACCCACCATGCTATTATTATATGTTAATTGCAATCAAGTGTTTTGGATCTATGTGAAGATGTCAGTGTATTTGCATTAAAAAAAGATTCTGTGATAAATTTCTTTTGAATATTGCACATTGCCATATGACACATCCTCTAACTACCTGTTAAAATAACAATGTGAACACTTCGTATTTACATAGATGAAAAAATTAAACAGCATAACAATTTAATGCGAAATACTTTGGAAGATATTTTTAAACACACTTTTAAAATTGCATCACTAACATACAAGTAAGCAGATGATCAAGAAGCAAAAGTAACATAGCACAAGATTTTTTTTTTTCCATCAATATATTTGGCATTTTCTGCTCAGTGACCCTTAAATGCAGTGATGCATTGTGAAATGCATTTGTAAGTTCAGGATTATGGTCTGTCAGCTTTGTAACTCTGTTATTAACAAAAGAAAGTTTGGTAAGGATATACTAAAAAGATATCTCAGAAACTGGAGAAAAGTAATTTGCATGCAAACGCTTCTAAGAGAAAGTGCTGAGAGTCAGGGTGCTAAGGCAATTTCCAGGGTAACAAAAAAAGGAAAATATGTTTATCTTAAATTTTTGTTGTTAGCTGTGGAATTCTTTTTGTCTAAAATTCATTTCAAATACTAAGCATTCTAAAATGTCATTTGCTTTAGCACATGAGAAGCTGTGAAAGAACAATAATATTATCTTTCACGATCACAGCGGGGGGCATTACATCCAACTAATTTTTATGCTTTCAAAATGTACATGTAAATAAACATAAAATGAAAGTTATTGGAAGCAGCAGTAGTAGCCATAACAGCTGGAAATATGGAGGGCAGTGAGGTTTTCTCCTAGTGATGGTTTTTGAGATTAACTCATCAGAATCATTGCAAAAATCAGTTCTTTCCATTTGACTTTTTGCTTTTGCTTGTTTTTTTCTTGTCATTTCTTTCTGATTACTGCCACAAACGTGTCTGCTTCTTAATTATGTGTGGTCAAAGAGGTATTTTTTTTCTGTCAAATTCCCTTGACGTTATCTAGATAATCCAACTGGTGTGGCTTATAGAAAAAGAGGTTAATTTGCCTTGGTAGTTGGACAAGCAAATAAACCTAATGTCCTCTTAGAGCAGAGAACATAAACAAAATCCCTGCTCTTAAGATCTGGTACAAGGCTCATTTAATCAAGGCAGAGCTCTTATATTGATATGGGGAGAAAAAAAAAGAGGAGTTTTGTTCCTGACATTCTCGAAGACCTGGAAATCATAAACGTTAAGAAAGGACTGAGAATACACAGTTGTTATTATACACAGGCAGCTAATTTAAAACCTGAATTTTTAAGCTTTTTTTTTTCCTATTGTGATTGAACTTTGGCCATTTTCTGGTTTAGGTGGACATTCAGCCATTGTTATTGTAAGACAGCTCTATTTAGTCCAGTTTTCTATCTCCTACAGCTGTCACAGGGAAAAACTGCTCAGTACGTGTAGTTTGAACCAAGTCAGGATCAGATTTGTTTATCGATTCATTAATGACATGTAATTAAGTGGCAATCACTGAACTATGCATTCAGGATCATTATCAATTTTTCAACAGGTATTCTACAATGCTAGACTCTGACAAAACATGTAAAAATTTCTGCACATGTTTTGTAACTAATTCTAAAACAGTCTAATTGCACATGTGTGTTCACATGTTAATTGATCCTGGGGGCTCTCTCCCTGCTAAAATCCACCTCTACCTACCACAGCCAGCCCACCCACCCTGGAAGTATTACACAAAGTGTAGTTACGAGAATTTTGCCCCTGTTGGAACAAGTTTTCCTGTTTTTTCATACTTCTTTGCAAGCTAAATCCCTCTTTGTTAATCCTCACTTACTGTTTACGCTGGCCAATGGTCATCTTACTCTCCTATATGATCAGTTTGGGAAAAACCTTCTGTCAGGCAATTCTGAGCCTTTCATCCATGTTTGTTTTGTGCACTTACAGTCCTACTGACAGAAGTGCACTACATGAGAATACTGAAAACATGGACTAAACACTGCTCATATTATAAAGCATTAAAGGAGAAATAGAATAATAATTTTTAAATATTTGGTTGGGTTTTTTTTTTTATTACAGGACATTTTTAGCTTTTGAATTAGTTATTATGAGAATTAATATCAACTATTTTTCTTCTTTTTAACAATGTCTTTACTTGATTCGGACTGTAAAATTGTGTTTTAGACTTAACTTTGCAAACAGGCAAATTTGAAATGATCCCATTAAAATATTTGGTATTGATATTTTTAAAGAAATAGAAGATCTATCTTTAGAGAAAATGGCCTTTTATAGATATGAAGAAGTGACAGGAAGAATGACTTTGTGTCTGGTCCATTTTAGCAGAATGATTGCATAAAATTACATGGGGGTTGAAATTTCATGTGCATGTTTATAACAGTAATAGATATCTCCACCTTTTAACATAGACCCTTCTGTATCCCCTGGCTGCCTGAGTCCAAAAAAACCTGGACCCTTCCAGCTATACATTTCACTAGAGTCACTTAGATCAAAGCTGAGGATTCTGATTCTGCCTTAATTGTTTGTTTGTTTGTTTTTAAATAGGTATACAATAATCCCTGTAATTGCTTTTTCTTGGCTGCAAAGGGCTATAAGAGGAGCATCAGCTCCTCACCAGTATAACCTGGCTTCTGTGTTTCAGATCCATTTTACCCAGCAAGCCAGCTGTAAACTGTTAGGGCAATTGAGTTCAAGCCCCTGTAATTACATGTGTTCATGCATTCATCCAGAAAGTGCTTCTCCATCTATGTGGAAGAACTCTGAGTACTTTCCATCACATAACTTTTACATAAGAAATACGTAAAACAGTAAATCAGTTTTAAAAGGCACATCATCGCTTTGCTCAACTTTTTCTACATTACACATTTGCTCATTGTAGTCCAGTCCGGGTTTGCTCATCAGATACAAATCAGACTGCTCATCATAAACAATTTAGATTCCAAATATTACAGATCAGGAAATATATATATTGACTTGTCTGTAAAATTTTTAGCACTATTTTGGTGGAGTACAAGTAAATAGAACTAATGTACTTCTGTGCTTAAACGTGAAATATTATTTTTAAAAAATGTATCTTGATATAGAAAGCTAAATTTAATCAAATCAATCTGACTTCATATATTCTTGTAGGTAAGTGTGTGCATTTTTTAGTCTAGATTCTATCTCCCATTTAACATATCAAAAATATTCTTCAGAATTAGCAGGTATTAGAGACCAATAATAATTAGTATTAAAAGATACAGTTGTCCTTCAATAAAATCCTTATGTTTTTATTTTAGCTTCTTAACAATAGTGTTGTACTGTTGTATTGGATAGCTGTGCTTTAATTTTTCTTTTTTTATTGTCATCTTGATCTAAGTGAAAATGGTTAAATCAGATCTGAAATATATTCATATTGAATCTTTGAATACCAAATGTAATAAATTAAGATTTAGACATTTTCATAGCTTTCTAGGCTAAAAGTCATGAGGAAATATAAAATTTGATATTTGCAACTTCATGAATAATCAAGACAGTAAAGAGAAATTACAAAGCTGGTAAATATCAAACGTGATAGGCATAATGGAAATATTTGAGGTTATTCCTGAATCATAGATTTCACCTTCAGAAATAGAGTTTTTGCTACTCTAACTCACTCATGGAGACCTGTCTCTGTGGACATTTTCATCGTTGAGGCATTTTAAATTTCTCTTTTACCGCCCAGTGTTGCCTTTTGGACATGCCTTCTGGTCGGTTTTTTTGCAAGTCCTTGTCTTTGAGGCAATGAGGTATTCAGGCACCAAGCTACCACGTACAAGAACCTCCTCCAACTTTCTTCAGAACTATAAATTCTAAATTTAGCTTCTCTTCTTATTATCTGTCTAAAGTACCCTCAAAATGTTACAAATACACCCCCCAAAAATCTTTAAGAAATCCCACTGACAATCTCATTTGAATAGGTATCTTATTGGTTTATCTCTGTTTAAAATAAGTCAGGAGTATAAATTTCTAGAGGAGTGCTAACACAACCTTTTCAAATTTAAAAAAATAATGAAGAATATAGAGGACAGTTAATTGAGATATGTTTTGGTTTCTTTCTTAGTTTTATTCCAATAAATCTATTACTCTGAAGTTCTAACTTGTTAGACTCAGATTTTCAAGGAGCTTTGTCACCTCAGCTGCCTGGGGTTATAATCTAATATTTTTCCAAACTCTACCAGAAGTCCAGCAATAGGTGTGCTTCTATCCACAAGTGATGAATCACCCTGGCCTCCTGATGATGACATGGAACCAGGGTATAGCTTCATAGCAGTAAGATTTCAAGCAGTTGATAAGGCTGCTGCCATTGGAGGGAAAAAAGCTGCAAAGAGTGTTACTCTCAGAAAAATTTTTGGTTGCTGAGCTTGCACAGGAGAGTGTGTCTAAACAGTTTCCCCTTCAGTGCTGTCATACACTGTTAAGCTTTAAGCAAATTAAGCAGCATTTCTCAATGAATATGTGCTCTCTATTCATGTTACTTTCCTTCCTGTCTTAGAAACTTTTCTTCCCTTAAGAACACTGTATTTTTCTTAAAGTTTCTTCACTGGTTTTTGAACTAAACTCATTAAAATGGAGGTCCTTCATTCAAATTCATGTCCAAGGCTGACTAGAAACTGAAAAAAGCCCTTGGACTACAATGAAGGTGTATTTTTTTATAATAAAATAGACAGTTCTGTTCCGAAAATCAGAGCTAAGTCTATTAAAGAAGTTTTTCCACATCTAATGACTGGTCTTTATGCTTCTTTGGAAATGTACTGCTTTGTTCTGTTCTGAAGTTAAGAATGTTACCAATATTCTTCAGAAACAGAACAGTGGAAGACTGGAATTTGTGGCATTTGGCAATGAATCAAAAAGCCAGTATGTTCTTCTTTCTGGGAATACAAAACAAACTCCATCATTCATTTAGGGCACAGCAAGGAACACAATTAGAAAAGAAAAAAGAAAAGGGCCAGCGATAGCAATATTGGTCTGGATGTTTCTTTTTGCAAAAAAAATAGAAATAATTTATATGGACGGGCTGTATATGAACATAAGAAATGCCATACTGGAGCAAATAGATGTTCTGCCTAGTCCAGTAATGTTCTCTCAATGACAGGAGACGCCAGATGTTTCCGAAAAAGGCACAAAGCCCCTACAAGGCGACTAATTCTGAAAAATGATTTTGTGATTTATGTAGCCTGAAAATGTATATTGCTTTCAGTGCACTCCATCTTAAATTGTGTTACTGTGCTGAGACAGCAGCCATACTGTTCTGAATATTGTTGAAGTTTGTTACAGAATATTCATATTTTGATCCTGCTATGTCTTGCCATTTTCTTAACATGATAGAAAATTGTTTAACTTCAAAACATATTTTTTTGATATTTGTGTATGAAACATAGTATAAAAATAGAAATGTCTGCAAAATTCTTGAAGACAATATGATATTAGAAACACTAATGATTGATATAATCTGAAAAAAAATGAAATATTTGCCATTTTTGTTCCTCAGAATTACTATTTTTTCAGGAGAAAAAAAAGAGTCATACAGCAATAGAACAAAATGAAGAAGGTCTACCTTGATGGGAGATAGAATTTTATATTTTATAAATAAAGGTGCTATACAGGTGAATTTGAAGCCAAAATACGAACATATTTAGTTCAAATTGCATATGGATAAATACAAGATAAAGTGTCATATTTTCTTAAACATGATGTATTAAACTCAACAAATTGACTACTAATAAATCTATAAATTTTAGTGGATATACAGATTTTTGAATTTAATTTTAAATACATAAGAGGCATACTATATTTTTCACACATCTCAAGTTTCTTCATGTCATATCTTCATGAAGTTAGTTTTCTTCTAGTAAAAAAGAACTTTGTTCCATTCACACACAATGAAGTTTTCTCAAATTGCTCGCAGGATTTTATGAGTATCAATCCTATTGAGAGTTCAAAATAATGTTCTGATATACTTTTCTGTTTCTTGTAACACATTCCTTGGGCAGTTCCTTGGGAATTTCTTTGCACTTGGAGCAGTTGGAAACTACAACAGTCTGGATTTAACTGAAAGATACATATTAATGTAAATTAGATGAACAGGAACTGGTAATTTTTTTGTATCTTGATAGTTTATGTACACAGACAGATTATGTGTATTCATACCTACACAAACACATCTTTTGTACTATTTTGGTTGGTTTGTTTGTTTGTTTGTCTTTAATGCAATCTCTTGCAAAAGCCAACCAAGACAAGACTTACTAGAAAAAAATGAGCTAAACATCCTGCTCTTTCCTGAACTGCAAATTTAGACTTTCTAAAAGTCTGTAAGTCTAAAAAGGTTATTTTTCCACTTTATTTCAGTTGGCCAGTCTTTTTTTTCATTCTGTCTGAAAACAGGTCTCCCTATAAGAATTCAAAAATATTTGAATTACCTTTGAAGGCTGCTTGTTTTCAAACCTTTGGTTGAAGTCACATCTCTCAGCCTGATCACAAAGGGGTACCAGAGGCAGCAGCATACCGCCGAATAGGGGCTATTTGGCACATCAATCAGTACACTTCTGAGTAGGGAAGCTTTTCTTTTTGTGGGCTGATGATAATGAAAAGTCCTTGGCCATGTTTAATACTGATTAATAAGGCAACACACCCTATATGATTCACTTTGTATGCTTACAAAACTCATTTTCCTGACCTGAATTTTACTGTGATTTGATATTTTTTGTCCTCAGTAGGAAATACATTGAGTTGAATTGAAATAACAATCTTCAAGTAGGTCATCAGTGAAGTGCTTCTAGTGAGGAAGTACTTTTTTTTCTCCATGTCCATTGTGTGTGAGATGACAATAATGGCCTTAAACTGCAGCACAGGAGATTTTAGGCCAGACATAACAAAAAAATTTCTAATAACTGGAAAGCTAAACACTGGATTAGTTGCCTGGGAAGACTGTGAACTACCTACCATTGGAAGCTTTTAAGGCTTGAGGTAAACTTCTCACAAGAATTTTTTTAGTCTATTCACAGCCCAAGGTCACTAGTCTGTTCAATTATCCTCTGATATCACCATCCAACCTATTTTTCCATTGGTGTTTTTTAACAAATATGACAAACAGTGATTTTAAGGTCTGAAATAAATGTGGTGTAGTTAAAGATATAAATTGTTAGGGTTTTTTTGGTTTTGGTTTTTTGTTTGGTTAGTTGGTTGGGGGGAGAGGGGGGTTGTTTGGTTGTTTTTTTCCAGATAAAGATACCAAATTTAAAAAGAATAGAGGGCATTCAATTTCCTTGCAAGTAATTTTTTTAGTAAACACAGTACGTAACCTTGAATAATATTGGCAATTACAGCCATTTTTAAAACAAGAACCAATACTTATATATAGTTACATTATATCAATTGTGAGATTATCAGAGTACAAGTTATTTGGTCACAATTTTGAGTTACATGTTTTGCAGATTTATGTTTAAAAAATAGTTATATAAATATTATACAGATTTATAAAACACCCTTAAGATTGGAATTGCGTGAAAAATTCAGAAAAACTGAAGTTTCTTCTCAAGAAAAAAACAAGATGTTAATCAATCACATGATTTATTCATTATAGAAAACCACTATGTAAATGACTAAGAAAAAAAAAAAAAGGTTAACAGAGACAGATTATTAAATATAGCATAATTGATATAAAAGACAGAAAAGAAAATATTAATATTAAGCAAGTAAGCAGAAGACATTATGTATTGCAACAAGATACCACTCTTCCTACCTTTTTAAAGTGGTTTCCAGATCTTGAGGTCTAGATTTTAGAACACTTCAGAAAATAATATTGAAGTATTTGTAATGTATTTGATGAGATTTCAAATTATTGTTTTCATTTCTCATGGCAGAAATAACACATTACTTTTCTAAGCTACTGGATGTAATAAAGAAAAGTGAGACAAGAATTGTTCAATTTATGTCCACCTTTGTTGGGTAAGAACAGAAACTGCAATTGAAACACAGGGAATGTCAAAATATGAATATAAAATGAATGAGCATACATGAGCACAATGAAGAAACCTTAGGAATACTTTATAGATATATAGAATTTTGAAACTGACATTTTTGTGAGCTATGCCAGATATGTATTATACCATAGCTTATTTTTTTCTGGTTAAAAAAAAAAACAACCAAAAACAAAACAAAACCAAAAACAAACAAACAAACAAAACCAAAAACAAAAAAAAAACCCCCAACAAAAAAAAAACAACAAAACAAAAAACACAAACCAAAAAAAACAAAAAAACAAAAACAAAAAAAAAAAACAACCAACCAACCAAAAAAAACCAAAACAAAACAAAAAAAACCACACCAAAACTTAAGAGTAGAATAGAAAATACAACAGAGAAAAAAGAAAGGAAAAAACACAAATAAGAAAAAAAAAAAGGTCATACATTGCTTTGTTACATATTTTTCCTAAACCATGTAGGATATAGATATACTGTATCTCCTTTTCAGTGCTATTTGTGCTTCTCTCTTGCTAGCCAGATGGTGTTTGAATCAAGTACTTATCTCACAAGTAAATACAATTAAGCAAATTTTTAATTTTTAACTTTACAATCGCTAAAGCTTGGAAGAACAAAAAATACATCATCAGTTTAAATTCAAATCTGAATCCATGATTTTGTTTACTGTATCTGGCTTTCAGGGGGCAGAGAAGATATTGGGGGGGGGGCTGTTATTATTACTTATTTAACCTTTCTTCTGGCATTACTATTACATCTGACCTGTTAAAATTGAACAAACTGAAAGTCGCCTCCACCCCCACAATAAGGAAATATAACAGTTATTTGTGGAAAACACGTAGGTATACAAATAGCTGTATGTAAAATATGTGTATATAAATATTTATGCCTCTGTCTCCTTAAATAATTTAAGATAGCAAAGAATGAAATACATTTTACCAGTGGAGTTTGAGGAATTAAATTCTCTTAGATATATCCAGGCTTCAAATCTGCTCATGATCGTGTAACAAACAGTGCAGTTTGATATATATAACTTTTGCCCCGAACCTATGCCTTAGATGACACTATTGTGTGAAATATTTTTTTAAGTAAAAATAATGAGAAACTTTTTCTGTAACAGCCATAGATTTCACACTAGTATCGTAATGTGTTTGTGAGTTTCTTAGCCCCCTGATGTAACAATCCATTTAACTAGCTCACACTCCACTACCATCCAGACAGGTTCATCTTAACAAGCTTGTCTATTGATTTCTTGAATGCAGAAGCACTACTGATGATACTGCTCAGATTACCACATGCAAGATTCTAACTAATTCTAATGTTGAAATTCTGAGCCTAAGTTTATAATATATCTAATATGATTTTCATTGATTATTTTTCAAGAACAGACAAAAAGAATTTAGCCCTGAAATGTCAGAAAACAAAAACAGAGTGGGGATATAATTACTTGCTATAAATAAAACTAGGGGGTAAACACTGGGAGAAAACCAAAAACTAATTAAGCCAAAGGACAATACTGACACAAGAGCACATGGGTATAAAACTGTCATGAATAAATTTAAAATTGAAATTAGATTAAAGTTTCCAACTATTGAAAGACTAAGGTTAAGGAACAGTCTTTCAATTAGAGTAATAGAGGAAAAAAAGTCTAGTTAGTTTTAAAATGATGCTAAGGGAGAGAAACACTGTCTAGTTGCCTGTAATAACAGGAATCTAAATCCAGTGTCCAAGTAACTTTCTCCCAGTTTTACTGTCTGTAAATTGTCTGATTTTATACACCAGTACTCATCTAGTTCATCAGTTGGTGACAGTTTCAAAGGATACATCCACTTAAAGTTCATCATCATCATGGCTAAGCTTCGCGAACGAAAATTTGGGAAGGGCTCTACCCACGTTTGTTGCAAACGCGTTGGTGGCTAAAGAGGCCAATACGAGATAGGCAAGTCCGGTTGCAGAAGGCACAGCAGAAAGACTCCTTAGATGGTATATTCTGCAAGGCACGGTTCTTTCTGCGTTGTCTTTTCTCCTCAAGGGTGATCCTGCGTGCTTTCTCAAAAGCA
>VXAY01004845.1:219383-237993 GCA_013399855.1 Oxyruncus cristatus
AATCCAAAAACCACTAAAATTTTGGAGAAAAGATGAAGTCACTGCAAAAAGCCATTATTACAGAATATTTTCGACCTTGGTGCAACTAAAGGTGCAACTTCTGAGAACGAATGCTCCCATGTGATTACTGCCAGACCTTTGTGTCAGAGTAGCTGGAGTCAGTTTGTGAGAGTCTGATCTTGGCTTCAGTGAACAGGTGAAGCTCCTGCACTCAGCTGAGATGTCACTCACATGGGACATCACTTTTTGGCTCTGAAGGCACAGGGATTCGCTATCACAGGAATTTACTTTGCTGGGGTTTTTTCCATCCTGTGTGGGTGACAGATGTAACAACACAGCCTTACCTGTCAGTCTTCAATTTAAAACCAAATATATGTTTCAGGTTGCTATTTTAATGATGAAAAGTTAGTTTAACACATAAATAGAAATCATTTTCCCTAGTGTAATGAATGAATGATATTGAATTGCAGAGTTAATTTAAAATTTGTAGTCTTTGTGTGTTTTGAAAATACAGAGTTTTTTGTTTGTGTATTTTTAATGAATTTGCTATACAGTGTTTCACCAATTAGCCTTTTCCATTTGTTATCAAAATGGCTTTGAAGTTTCAGGGGGTCCTAGACCCCACACTAAACTTGCACAATTAAATACATAAAACACTTCTTGCTGCAATCTTGCTGGTCATTGCCCTCTTCCACTTAACCTTAAAATGTGCTCACAGTGAGTCTTTTGAAAAACATCTTGATATCATTTTATGCACTAAAGCATTTTATGCTTTACCATTTCAGAAAGGTCAACTGAGATGAGGGGTACAGACCTATTTTTCTTTATTTTTCCTTCTGGCATTTTACATTATTTATTTTATTGTTCCCTTGTGGTTCTATTTATTTTATTTGAGTACTTTTTTTTCTAGTAAACATGACCGCACTACAGCGGAATTAGGCTGAGTTCAATCTATACTACAAACTATCTTTAAAACATTGTATTTTCTTTCAGAAATTAATATAATTTGTTAATTCTATGGTGAATACTTTTACTGTTCTTAACCATAAATGTCAGAATGTTGTCACAACAAATGTACTTATCAAAGAGATATTAGTCTCTCCATACCTTTCTCTCTGGATTATTCAAAATAAGTGTATTTCCCAAGAACATCTTCCAATGACTTTTTTTTCTGTGAACATTCTTAATTGTGAAAGGAAAATAACTACTTTCTAAAGAACTTGTAATTCTTGATACTGTGTATTCCCATTTGGTTTACTATACCTATTTAATGCCAGAGAATGCGATTTAAAGCCTTGGGTAACAATGACTTTCAGTCTGAAATACTAATATTTCTTTTGAACTTATGAAGTATAGCTCTTAATAACAGGAAGGACTGGCAAACGAGATGAATCTGTAGGAAAGAATGATATCAAAGAAAAGACAGTTTGTGACACTAGGGTTTTAATTGCTAAGATCTCTGCACAATGTATCATACTATCAGACTTTATAACAAACAAGAGAGAATGTTGAAACCTTTCTTTAAACTAGAACTTGAAAGATAACTCTTCACATCTGTTTCTCAAATACACTATTAAAATGGATTAAAAAACAGAAAAATGGTGACAGATCCTAGAGCTGGTGTCAATCGATGCATCGACAACCCAGTTGAAAAAGGACATACATAGAAAGCACTTAAGGCAGGAAAATATCCTTATTTTCTGGAATGGTCAAGTTGCCTTATATGGGATCCTGCCTGAGGTCTCCTGTTTCTCTTGAGATCTCATCTCAGCTGAGGTTTGAACTAAGCAGTGAATGAACTTTCAGACAGTAAAAGGAAGATCTGAAGCATTCGTCATCCAGTATAGCCAGAGTCTAGGAAAACATTTCTCCAAGGCTGAAAAGAGTTTAAAGAAATGAAAAAGAACAGACACAAGCACTTCATTGCATGAAAAATAAATATCATCATTATTGTAGTAGAAAAACTGTTTCAGCCATTAGTAGATGTAAAATAAAATAATAAAAGGCAGTTCAAAGTTTTGGAACTTGGTCAAATAATTTCCATGAAGAAACAGAACAAGCACTGGAAAATAAAGGTAAACATTTTTAAAATCTGAATATTAAGTACACTAATATAACATATAATGTTCAGCTTCTGTCTATTTATGTGTATGTATAAAATGAACTTTATAAGTGGACTTAAAACTTGAAGAAACATGTACTAAGGGCACCAGTGGCAAGACAAGGGGCAATGGTTTTAAACTGAATTAGAATATATTCATATTGGACATAAGAGAATTTTTAAGGTAAGAAGAGTGAGACACTGGAACAGACTACCAAGAGAAACTGTAAGTGCTCCATCACTGGAAATGTTGGAGGTCTTGGATGGGGCTTTGAGCAGCCTGGAAGCACCTAATCTTTAAATTTGACAATTTCTAAAGAAAAAAATAATCTTTCTGAATTTCAAAATGGTTGGGGTTTTGCTGTGTGGTTGATTTTTTTTTTTTCATTTAAACACTGATCAAAATATTGTTTGGAAATTCAAGTAATATTAAAATTTAATAACTGAGCTAAAATTTTCAGATGAAAAACATTTGAGAGAGGAGAGTAACAGGAGCAATTATGTAAGATAAAGAAAGGAAGCTTATTTCACTTCGACTTAACCCAAGTTTAAGTCTTGAAACAGGATCTTGTTATTCACCTACAATTATATTAAAGACAAAATTCTGGTAATATCATCAGCACATTGCAGATGATCTTCCCAAAAGCAGAGCTTACATACCTGTAGTAAGCACCATTCTGACAAGACTGAAGTGAGGGCTTTGTTCTTTGGTATGAGTTCAGAACTGTCTGTATTAAAACACTAAAGGTCACAAAGTGCTGATATCATGGTGACTTCATGATATCATAATTTCTGAGTATAACTGTCAGATCTTAAACGAGTTGTCATTTTGGTTTTTATTTCATTTTATCTAGCATTAGCTGAAATTCATTTAAAATTTTTAAGGAATATTGAAGCTATATTTTCTTGTCTTTTTTTTTTTTTTTAAAAAATTATCCCTTCTTGAACACAAGTATTATTTTGTCTAGCACACCCCTTGATTCTCATTTAAGTATTGTTTCAGGGTGATTAGAAAGCAGGATGCTGTAAAGACATAACTGGACCATTTTAATATTACATTCATTGCATCATCTGCCAAAGTAATTCAGGGCAGTTTTAGCTGAAAAGGAAACAAACTGAGAGTATTAAGGAATAGAATTGATTGTTCTAAACATGTAAAAAACTCAGAGTTGAACATTTCGCACTGGTTGTTTTTATTTGGACTCATTTCCTAGCAAATCAAGGAATAAAGTTAAAACCAAAATTCCCTGATATTTCACTCATGAGCCAGTTTCCAGAGGGATAAGATGCTTGTTCCATCATGTTTTCGGTTTCTTTGACCTGAGGTTATATTGAAGCCAGGCTTTGTCCAGTTGTGTGTAAATTCTTCTCATAAAAAGTGAGGTTATAAATGTGGTTGTCACCCTCTAATTGTCTAATAGGGTTTCAGCACAGCAATATGGGTTTTTTTCTTTCCTTCCTAACTTTATTTCGCATGTAACATTATTTTTGTACAACCTCTTGTATAGTGTGTATTAGAATACCTTGATCAGAAATTCACATTTTAAAAAGCAGTAATTTTTTCTGTAATCTAAGGGTGGCAGCAGTGTGAAAATTTACTCTAATTCTTCTTTACTGTAAACATAATTTATGTCTTACCTAAACACCAAATTATTGGTGGTATTTTATCACATAGTGATACAAGAATGTGCTCTAATCTCATCTTCTTCCTTGTCTTTTTGGAGTGTAATCTCTGGTAACCAGCATCCTTCATTAATGGCAGAATTGAGTATTTAAGTTGCTTTCTCTCACAGGTGACAGCATCATTGATAGAAAGAGGGAAAGATATAAGTAGTGTAGCAAGTTCTTCTGGTAACAGTTAGGAATGTAATCTGACTTTACATTTGATGGATGGTAATTTGCTTCCCTTGTGGACTAGGGGCTGTCACCCATTTAAAGTGTTTCTAACTAGATAGAGTACATTAAGGACAGTGTAGAGAAACTATTTCTTTTTCTTTACCTTCCCCAAGACTTAATGAATGATGACTTCAGTTCTTCAGCCTGTTAAGAGGAGGAAAGAAAAAGAATAGCTTATTCCCTGAGGTAAGTCCTCTGTTTCTGTTTGTGTTTAAAGTTCGTCCACATAATCCAAGCACAAGAAGTTGAAACTTTACCCCAAGGGTTACTTCAAGGCCTGCCTAGTTCTGGGAAGTAATCTTCTTCCCATAAACAAAGAAAACAAGAAAATTAAGGGTGTGAAAGGAAGGTGTAAGTTATCAGTAACTTGTGCTTCAAAGGGGTACACTGAAGTTGTTGCTTCAGGAAGGAAAGATCCTCGGGAAAGATTCCATCTAACACACCCATACTGTTCAATCCTGCTAAGTATATTAAAATATGTTATTCTGGATGATCTCAGAACTGAAGTCCCAGCTAATATACTCTTTTGATTATGTGGGCTAGTTACAAAGGTTTGATGACATCATATGACTTGACTTCTTTTTGTTTTGCTTAATATCTTGTGGTAGATGATTCATAAATGTGTTCCTACTTGAAATGTACTACAATAACAGATACACCAAAAAGAAAAATATTCAGAAAAAAAAGCCATATATTGACTCATTCTATTCTATTCCATTCTATTCTATTCAGGATCACATATTTAGGTAATTTCGCTGTTCTCTTGTAATAGATAGTGATGAGAGAAATAGTTATGCCTTGCACATAGTTAATACTTATTTTATTTTTTTTCAATTATTTCAATTTGTCTAGTTTCATACGCTAGAAAGTGAGGTCTCCGAGTTTTTTAACCTATTATTCAGAGCTTGAAGTGTGTCATGTTACTTTAACACTGGAGTATAAATATACATTGTACAATGTAGAACAGGATCACACTTTATGCCTAAAAAGTTTTGGGGTTTTTGCGTTAAAAGTGGAAGGAATAAAGAAAATTTTTTACATTTGAACAACAGAAAAAAAAAGAGGATATGTAGAGGTTTTTTTGCTTTTTAAATAAAACCTGTGTGTAGTTGGGCAGATAATGAATGCAGTGTTGAGGGCTTTGATTTGGTTTTGTTTGTTTTCTTATTTTTTATTTTGTTTTGTTGTTGCTGTATCTTTTTTGTGGGAGTGGCTTGCCTCTTTAAAAAACTTTTTAATTCCTACCTCAAGAAAAATATGGTATTTTTTTGTACCTGGAAAAGCAATGAAGTTTCTAAAGGCCCTTATCCTTATACAGTGACAAAAAGCTACAAATGCAGAAAAATCCTATGTAAATGTCCCTACTTAAGTATAAGAACCTAATTTTTAAAAAGATAATTTCTATTCATAAGCTTTTTATTGATCCTTATCAATCCACTTAAAGAATTTACTGCACTACTTCAAGTATATGTAGCACAATTTCTTTATGTGAGTCTACAAAGCTTGCATTTTTAAATGTATATTCTGAGTATAAAAAGAAAACACAAGGTTGCATGAATTTATTTTACTTAGGTCAAAACTACTACTACGGATTCTCTGATAAGTATTTTCAATAGCTATTTTGGTGTAGGTCATTTGAAAAAAAGACAAGCACAAACCACCTAGTCTCTACTGTACTGCCCAGATCCTGAAGTGTCCATGGTGAAATGAATACTAGAATCTCCAGCCCACCTGTCAGGATTTTTAGGGAATGGCTTTCTCTGGGTTAAGTTCCAATTCTATATTATTTGGAAATGATGTATTTGGCATGTAAACTTGCCATATGTGGAAGCCAGTAAACAGCTGGCTCTCAGCTCCTTCCTCTCCGTGGAATTTCTATTTCCAGCTTCCCTTTCCAGCTTCCATTCCCTTTGTTGGTTAAAGTCCTGCCTACCAAAGCTCACCACAGAAACCAGCTGTTCCTAATTATTCCTTTTGTTTTGAAAGAATTGTAAAGTTACCAGTCATTTGGACTATTTATATCTAGATTTTAACAGGTGCTCACATGTACTAAAACAATCTCCTTAAAAATGCATAATTGTTTTCCTGCAAATTTATAATCATCATTTCAGATGAAAGTTTTCTCACTACCCTATTAGGACCTGTTATTTTATATATCCTTATGTTCACACTACTTCCTTTAACTGTTGTGTGACTCAGTTATCTGCTCAGCTATTAATAAAATCATGATTATGGCCCATGTGTTTATGAAAACAGGAGTAAGTGTGAAGAGCTTTTGCATTTGTGAATAACTGAAGGTTCTTGGCTTTTTCAATCAGGTACCACTGCTGATTACCACAAAGTGCAAGTACGTAGTCCAAGCTGTAACACAGATGTACCACTCCCTTGTATTAATTTAGACAAGTGCAATCCTTCTTTACCAAGGCAATCTCTAAATTGTCATGATGTGAATTTTTCTTTCTCAGGTGACACACTTTGCATAGAGAAGGAACATCTATGACAGCTGCATTGACATAGAACTGTGTAGGACCATCTGCCACAGAAATCTTAGCTTCTCTATGTGTAATAATTCACAGCAATAATTTCTAAACAAATTTTCTGTTTGTTTGGACGTTTTGAGAGTGAGAGAATTGTTCATTCTGTCTCTCTCTTCACTGTCTCCCTGTCTGGTGTAAACTTTTAAGTAATCTATATCACTCATTCTTAAAACTTCAGTATTGAGTGACCCCGTCAAAGCCAAGGCACAACATTTGGTGGCAACAAATCCCTCCACTCTTGCACTATCAAACAAGCATGCAAAGTATTCTACAATCAAAAACAAGCAAGACTCAGGATGACTTAGAGCTAGTTAAATCTTGAGTAGGAGTTTCAATGTCTTCCATAATCCCCATATTCCCTCTGAATCTAACAACTAATAACTAGTCCAATAAGAAAGACAGTTTTTAATTACACATCATTGTAATCCTTAACATATATTTTTCCATTTGGTTGAGTGTAGTGTGAATGTTGTATTTGATTTCAGTCCACTTCCATGTTTCAGTTCCAACCCTAAGAACTTCCTGTCCAACTGAGGCATTCATTTTTATTTTCAGAAAGCACTAATGTATTGAGGAAATTATTAAATCTGTGTCTCCAAATTTGCCCTTCATAATGAGACTTACTTATGACTAAGACGGGAAGTGACTGCAAGATACCTGTCTCAGAATTATCCCTATAATTATGGAACTGATATTTTTAAGCTTGTCCTTGTTTTACATCTATATGCTCACATGGGATGCAGGAATGAACAGCTGGTCAGTGATCTTGTGCCTTCCTGCCCCATCAGCTATCTTTCCCTCTTAAGAACAGTGGTATTTTAATGGCTTGCCTTGTATTCCAGCAAATCACCTGAGCAAGAAGTTACATTGACCGAGGTGTTTACTTTCTCTGTTAAGACTGAAAAGAACAGACAGTCATTCACAGTATTCATCAGAATTGTCCAATATACAGCACACTGTGAAAACTGGGCACATATTCTACCTGTTTTAGAAAGATATTTCTAAAAATAAGACAGATAGACTGAAATTGGTTGTAAGGTCATTAAAAAAAAAATAGTTTAAACCTTCAATAAAACTGCACTCTTTTATTCCAGGGAAAGGCCTGCTTTTCTTGTAAAACTCTCTAATATTCAGGTCCTGGAGTAAATCTATCCGAAACATCAAACTCCGGTTCAGGCCATCATGGACAGAGGGTAGCACTGATACTGATAGACCAACTAAACTTTGATTTTCCACAGGGATTTTCTGCAAGCACTTTTCAGTTTAATTTTTTTGTTTATTTAATCAGTGTTTCATTTTTTCCTCTTCTTACTTGGTATGCCCTAACAGAGACAAAGAAAGTGAAGTATTCAAATAATAAACTTGAATTTTCAGGCATACCATTAAGTTTTTCAACAGTATGTACTGTAAAGATGAGAGCCTTTCTTAAGAATATGACTCACAGCTTAGGCTTGGTAAACAAATTCAACAGCACTGTAAAGTTACCTTAAAAAATGCAATTTTCAGCAAAAAGACCTACCTTAGGATGGAAAACATTACCCAAAGTAAAATGAAGAGGATAGTCCTATTAATGTTTTAAAACTACTTCACCTATTGTGAAAATTCTCAATGATTTTACAAAATAATTCTAATCTGTAAGGATGGATCCACACCATAAAAATTGAAACCAAGCATTTTACAGCTTGAAAAATGAGGATTTCTATGCATTGCCAAAACAAATTATTTTGACTTGCTTTAAAAATATATGGAGGCTCCTTCAAGCATTATCATGGATAAGTCATTATAAGACTTGCAGGTTCATACATCACTGCTCTTTGCTGTCAGTATGAAAAATAGGACTTTTTGTTTACTTAAAAAATTGAAATGCCATGATTCTGCTGTTGAAAAATGAGGCGGGAAAAAGAGTGTCCTCCCATTTTTGAAAAATGTATTTTTTATTGAAGCAACAGTGATAGGAGGAGAAAGACATAATGTACACTCAGGGAAGCAGACTGGTCTCCATTGACAAAGGAAAAAGGGTAATAGTAATAGCTGGGTCATTGAAGACAAAATGTCCAGAACAAAGTATGGAGTTGATGACAATATGAGTCAAAAATTAAGGTCTCAGCCTACAACAGACCCACCTTTGAATCCCAATAGATACATAATTAATAAAGGCATGATGAAATACGATTCATGTTTTGTGATAGAGTAAGACTCTTCAGTCAGAATGCATCTGTTAATAATGTAAAAATCCCTTCTGGAATGAGAGTTTAATAATTCTCATTCATGCTTTAAATAGTAGATCACAGCAATAAATCAGCATTATGATTTTAGGGGGTACAGCTTATGAAATATAATATATCGTTTCTGGCATTTCATTTACTATAAAATCATTTTTTAAATATTCTGTAATATTCATTCTCAGAGGGAGATTGATCAAATAATCATGCAAATACTAAAGTACAGCCTACATTAATCTTTTTTTTTTATTTATTTTTAAAAGCTTATGAAAAGTAATTTAGCTGTTGTGATGGGAGGAGAGATTATTCTGACAGATTCTTAAAATCTGTAGATTAATAAGGGATGAGCATGTGTGTGCATTCATTACATGTCCTTAGAGGCCCCATCCTGCAATGGCAAATTTTTTGTACTTTCTATTCCCAGACCTATATGACTAGGTCCATTTCAATGGCACTCATAAATAGTTTATTGCAGAATAAGTTTGCTGCATTGTGTGGTGGTAAGCTTTGAATTTGGATGCTTCCTTTTCCTTGTTATCTATTTCCTATATAAAATATTACCAAATACTGGGTAGAATACAAATCTTGAGATAACTTCACTGGTTTTGCTGAAGTAAAACTGCCAATAATACTAAAAAAAACCAAAAAATAAAAAAGCTGCAGTGTTACTGACTTTTCAAAGCAAAAAGGTCTTTCTTAGGAAGCCTCATGTGCAGACAGAAATGAGAAATGTCTGTACCAGATGGCAGGACTCCCACTAAAATAAGCGCATAGTGAAACTGTTTCCCACCCAATGAAGAAAGATAAATTCTTTACAAGAACCTCCTCCAACAATGAATAACTGTAATTGAATGTCTACTAAGCTCACACCTGTACCGGTAATCCAAGAATAAATCAGTTCATCAAGATGAGCAATTAATAGTTCCTCCAATCTTGTGATGGAAAGCAAACAAACCAAAATGACAATCAAGAAAAAGTCTAAAGCAGAAGGAAAATTCCAGAAAAATTCAAATCCTTACTCTAATATGGGTCAAGAGCAATTTTTTTCTTCTACTCACCCTCTTACATGGAGTTATTTAAAAACTGAAATTGGCATTTCGAAAGAAAATTTTTAGTCTAAACATTTAAAGAAAAAATGTAATATTTTCATAGTCTTAATCCATAATTTGTAATTACTGATAAATATTGTCTTAATCTGCCACAAATTTTACAGATTTTTCTAAAACTAATTATTTTTTCTCTACAGTTGACTTTGTTTACAGTAATCAAGTAGATTATAAGGTTAAAGAAATATATTTTTACTATTGTTGATCTCTTACTCAATATACATTAAGTTCAAAGGTGTGAATTAATAACGACTTAAATACAAAATACAAGGCAGGTGAAAATTGTTTCCCACGCCTTTCTCCCATCACACCATGCTGAGGCATTAATAGGTGAAAACCTTTGTCCAAAGACATTGCAAAAGAATATGCTTCTGTCAAAACTGAATCCAAGTTAAACACACAGAGATGTCTCAGTTTTTGGCTAAAGATTAAGTGTCTGACCATTCTTAGGAGGTTAGCTGATCACTAAGGGGATTAAATTGGGTGTTGAATTTTTTTTGAGATAAATTCGGAAGAAGTTCCTCCATAACATTCTGAAACCTATCCCAAATATATTTTGTGGTACTAGAAAATGGGATAAATTACTTAAACCTGGAAAGGTGGTGAAAAGTGAAAGGACAGCAAAACAGCTGCCTGGCAAGCACTCCGCAATACTCAGATCCGGTTTGTTTGTAACAGTATAAGAACTCAGGCAGCAATGTGTACTACTTATTCTACCAGACAATCATGGTGAGTTCACAGAACATACACATTGTTCTGTTCAGATGTTCAGGTAAGGAAAAAAAGTTTGAGAAAATTAAACTACATACTACCAAATGGATCAATATCACCCAACAGCATACCATAAACTTTTTACTACTCAGAGCTTGTGGAAACAAAGTGAGAAAGAATGATCATCAATTGTATTTGTGTATCAGGGTTGAGAACAGGTCCTTTAAGGCCCAGAAAAAGGGGGCCTTTGCTCTGGAAGATAATTAGGCACAGGTGTTGGGATTCAAGTCAGAGGTCAGACTTACACTTGACAGATTCAAAATTCTCATAGACCAGAAGAAAGTGAGGAATTGGTTTCAATTTTCTTTTAGATGAAAAGTCTGAAAGAAGAAGAGGCGCAGAAAGTACCTGATGATAGTAAAAGTTGAAGCAAGTTGCTGTCCTCTTTGAAGTGTTTGTGTCGATTTAAGTGAAACTGTCTTCTTCTGGAGAACTGACAGTGAAAACTCATAAAGAAATGCTGTATGGGTTCAGTTGTGGTCCTGAATGCTATAGCTCAAACATGACAAACACCCCAATATGCTATCATATTTAGCAGAAAACTGTGGTTTAGTTAAATTCCTCTTCAGATTTTCTTGAAGTTCAGGGATCTTCACAAGCCCAGAAAGCCTTTGATAAATTTCAGGATGAAAAATTAACAACAGTACCAAATGCTAGTGCTGTCAATAAATATTTGGAATGTCCGTACACAGTCCTTAAAAATTATGTCAGCTTCCTTCAGGTGATTTCATTAACAAGTTCAGTTGTCTTGGCTCAGATAGAAAGAGAGGAAAAAGAAATCAGACAGCATCAAAACTTCAAAACAGATATCTTGTAGTACCAAATTTCCTTTTCTCACAAACTGAGGCCTGCATAATCATTCAAGGAACTATTACACTTGGACATTCTTCCCTAATCATGAAAGAATCATATGGCAAGTGAAGCCCAAAAAGGCATATGTATAAACTGCTTAGAGACAGAGTTTTTATGCCTTTAAACAGCAGGTATTTATTGCAACGTCGGGAAGCCCCCCGGTCGCACTGGACAAAGAGCTCCGAAGTGGTCAGTGTAAAGACAGGTAATTTATACAGTTCTTGAGTATGATTACAACATCTCTACATACATACATATTCATATTATTACATTATTAGATTACAATATTCATAGCAGGTGGAGTTAGGGCGGAGTTTGGGGCGTGGTCCTCATTTTGAGGAATAATTTGGTGGTACATCCTGTTACTTCATCTCAGGGGTCTTGGAATTTCTCCTCTTCCACAAGTGTACTCTTGAACTCTCCATTGTCTTTGTCCCAGTCACCGAAGCTTGGAGAAAGCCTTGGCTTCGGGCCTATTTTACCTATTCAAATGTCTACCCCAATCTACTTTGCCTTAATTTATTACCCCAAGACTTTTGTGTAATGCTCCCAGTGTTCTTCTGTGGGTCTGGGTCCACTGAGCTGAACAGAACAAAATTTCCTTTGAGCAGGGTAGATATGAGGGGGGGTGAAGCCTGCTTTTAGGAGCAAGATACTTTGGTCAACCTTTTGAGGCCTTGCTTTGCTTCATAAGTGCAAGTGTGATAGAAAGAACTACAAGAAAGACATTATTGCCACAACACTAGACCAGAGCTATGCTATTGGAATTCAGAATAACAGTGATCACAAGACAGCTATCCAACCTTATCCTTTGTGACCACACACTTTCTTAAGTGATAGCTTACTTACCAAGAGAGTATTAGACCCTGGAAAACTGGATCATCTGGATCATCCTTAACAAACTGTTTTTGTGATTAAAAAAATGTGTAAGGTAAGTTCAGTTCACTCTGTAATTTTAACCAGTTAAAAACAAGAGGAGCAGAAGGAACTCGAAAAGTAAGAACAATTTCAAGATACCATATTTATGAAACAACTTTTTTTTTTTTTTTTTTTTTAGGGGAGAAAAAAATTCCAAACAAATTTCCAGGTATTGTCCTACTTAATAAGTTTCTGTCATTCACAATGTGGAAGTTCATATTCTTTTAATATTGACAGCCTCTGAGTGGAATTACTTGAGAGTGGTCAAGAAGACATATATACATCACAAACAGGCATATTGTGTATCTTCCTTACCAGCCCTTTTGTTAAAAAAATACCAAAGAAACACAACAAAACTAAAGATGGAAATTACTTCAACAGACACCCACATGAGAGGTGTATAATGCTTAGCAGTATGAGTGTATTGTCAATACTTGTAACAGGCAGCCTAACTACAAACAATTTAATTTGGATGAAGGAAAAAAAAAGAGCACCACCACCAAAAAAAAACCCCAAACAGCAACAACAACAAAACACAAAACCAACCAACCAAAACCTGCTAAATAGAAAATTAATTTACATACACATATTTTCAACCTTTTTTTCCACTTGTGTTAAGCTTTTTCACCTCTTCAAACTCTTTCTTATTTTTTTTTGAGAAATAAAACTTTTCTACCTTGTTTGACAGTAATTTTTCTTTTTAGACAGTAAAAATACTGTGGCAATGTCATATCATCTGAGAACAGTCCCATGGATTAACTCCTCCAGCAAGTGTTCATAGCTTCTACCTCTGAAATTCGGTGTACTTTCATTGATTTCCACACCAATGAACCAAAACATTTTTACATATCACACAGAGTTAGATTAGCCACCACTAATTGCTTTGGCTAAACAACAGAAAAATACTTAGTTTGATATTTAATATGTTTCTGATTTCCTATGTAGCTCTCTAGTACTTTCAGTTGCTGTTAAGCATGTGCTGTACTATACCTACCAGCAGAAAATTTGTGTTGCAAGTTTCATGCTTCGTATATAAATAAACAAATTGGTCTCAGTGTTCTGTATCAAACACTGATTCAAAAGGTAATTAGAGTCATCTGGGCATAGTGTAGTGATACTGTCAGGAAGACCAACGACCATCAGGGAATTAATGGTCCCCATAACAGCTCACCTGGGACAGCCCATGCCTGTGCAGCACTGAGATGTGTGCGCATCTTGGCCTTCAGGTCTGTGTTTGCTATGCAAATCCCTCGGCAGGAGGATAAACTCAGCCAGCACATTGCAAAGGAGGCAGCTGCACTGTCTGGGTGCCAGTGGTGACCTTGCCTTTGTCTTCAAGGTTTCAGAGGATTGTCTATGTGAACAGCTGCTTTTGACAGTAGAACTGACAAATATAGTAGTTTCCTCACAAGAAAATGCTGTAATAACTCAACTGACTGAACAGGGAGAAAGCCCTGATATGGATTGGTGCTGGATGATGAGCTGTGCATCTCTTGGGGTCTTGTTTGACACTACTTCATCCAGAGCTCCCAGCATCCAAAGGGACATGGGCTTACCTGTGCTATTCTCTTATCTTAATGTTAGCTCAGTAAACAGTATTTTCTACAGTAAAATCAGTTAAAAACTAATATAAATTCCACCTTATGGAGTCTAACTCTCTTTCTTACTGGGATCATGATGGATCAGAACCGCCTGGTGTGAAACATATACTGGGTAAAACTAGGAGGTGGAAGATGTCAGATTCAGTCAGCTGATACAGCTGACAGTTCTTAAGTTAAAGTAGAGGATGAGACCATTGGTACTCCAACCTTTCTTAGAAAAAAAAGAAATTATACACTCACCTATTGCAAATGAACTTACAGTCTGTAGAACTAGATTTTTTTCATGTCACTGGAAATGGACCTAGGACTAATGTGGTAGAGAAAAAAAACTGAGAAAGTAAATACAACTTGCAGTAAAAGGACACTTTAGGAGAAGCAATGCCTATTTTAATGTCTATACTTCATCATCCTTATTTTCAAAAATATTTATCACCAGCAACTCCGGGAGAGGTCCAAAGAAATGTAGTTACTCAATACTTTTGAACTAAAGTCCTTTCTCTTGACTCTGTTAATTGCACTGTGAAAATCTATATTCATTCATGAGAGGTTCTTTTAATTTTATGTTATCAGAAAATCTTTTATAAGCAAGTATAATGTGTTGTATCCTTTGCAGTGGAAATGATAAGTAACAAGTATTATTGAGATGTTAGTAGAAAGAGCTAATAAAAATGGTAAATTTAATATATCTGTTTTCACCCTCAGGCTAAGACTTACTACTGTATATAATTCTCTTTCAAGACTGGATATTGTAACAGAGATGAACAAAAAGTTGTTTGTATAGAAGTTTTAAGCAACAAACAGAATTTGTAAAATTCATCTCATATTCACACATTACTGCTAATGAAGGTCTTTTTGCTCTCATTGCTAGAGCAGGCTAGAATAATTGCTAAGTACGTTTTTCAGCACTTGTAAACAAGTGACAGTAGAAAAACTGTATCTGTTTATTCTTTGTGCACTATTGTTTATTCTTTGTGGAGTTTTCAACTGTGCAATAAACCCTTTAATTAATCAGGCCTAGTCCATGACTGTGTGAGGAGTAATGCTTTATATCATGGTATACAGCATGAACAGAACAATTACAAATACGCAGTATATTCTCCATTAAAGGCCGAGGAAGGGCACCGTGTTTAGGAAATTATTAGATCCACCTTGAAAGTCCAGGACTGAGTGTCACTGGATATAATATTAGGTTGATGAGACTCAATTCAAAACTAATGAAAAATGCAATAATGGAAGAGGAAATCATTAAGAATCATTGCCCTGCGGTTATATTGCTCATGTAAGAAATCACACAGGTTGTACAGAGATTCTACCTCATCCTTTATTGATTTTTTTTTTTTTTTTGTTAAATACATGAAAGATGAAACTGCTGCTTTAATCCACAGTATAGCACAGAAATAATCAATATATCAGGTACCCTGCATTTCTTTCAGGGCAATATAAACTGACTAAAATATGTAAGTTACTGGTGTTTCTGAGAGATTTAAGACATCATTTGCAGCACAGTATTCCAGTATTACTTTACTGTGGCTTTCTACTCATTAAAATAGTGTAGTCTGTAGCATATCTTTCTTAACCTGTTTTGTTTCATAAACACGACCACAGTTTCCAGAGTGCATGATTCTGACAGCATCTAGAAGGATGATTTCCTATGATTCATTTCATTTCATGTATTTGAGGACCCTGTAATTTAAATACAGAGACACTATCTTTATTGTTCCATTTTGATGCCTGTGGGGTCTAAAGAGTATTATCAAAGATATTTAATTTATCATCAAAGGAGAAACAGTTTTCTAAAGTTGACTGGGCTGTACTTGAGGAAAATTTCACTTAGTAGACGTTGTTTCATCTGCAATGTAGACCCTTTTTGCAATTCTAAGCAACAGCATTGCCAAATGGGACAGATCAGCATGTTTTTTCTCAGTAATATCAACAAGTGTTGTCTTTGTCTCTAACCTATAGAGAAATAAGAATTTGGGGGCTGACTTATTAAGTCTGCTTAATGCTTAAACAAAAGACATCTACTTTTTATAGACTTTCTGAACTTTTCTCTTCAAAATGTTACTTAAAATTAATTGAGGAAGCAAAGGATATAACTATTTAGATAAATTTCCTTTATATAGTCACTGACTTTTTTTGAAGCTTAATTTCTGGTCTCTGAGTGTATAAAAAAATACAAAAATTATAACTTCATTGATAATGATCTCCACACTCTAATGTTTTCCTTCTTTGGTATTAAAAGAATGAAACACTTACACGTGACTTGTCTGCCTCCATTGTTGCTTGCATCTCTTATGCTGTTGTCATGGTTTAGCCCATTACCCTCAGTATTAGGGTAGAAGATGGTTGATTCCAGGTGAAATTCCGGCTAGACAGCCAATCGGAGACTTTTGTGACTGGGGGGCAGGCATGGCACTGAAGCCTCTGGCCAAGGCATGTAGCAGAGTGGAGAGGAAACTCCAGAGTAAAGCTGCTTGGCTGAGACGTTGCAGAAGAAATTCCAGCCCGGAGAGGACCGGCAGAGAATGATAGATAACGATGTAGTCTCCAAGGTCAGTGTTGTGGGAGGGGGGAGGAGAGGTCCAGGGAGGCCCTCTCTCCCCCTCCAGCAGAGGAAAAGACTTAAAAACTAAAACCCCTGTCACCTGTAGAAGATGATTTGGAGTGAAGAAACTTCTGTGTGGGTTCTTTCCCCCGGAGGCCTGGATAGACCAGGGAGGGCAGAGATGGCTTGAGGCCAGGACTGAATCACCTGGAAACTGTATGTAGCAAGCTGCAGAAGAATTGCAGCCACGGAATAGTAGAGAAGCTGAGTGAATTCTCCTTTGAGGGGCCAAGCCCCCTGACGACTTTGGGACTTTGTCCAAAAGCTGAACCTAACACTAAGCCCCTATACCTGGGGGCCCTGGTGCAATTCCCGGACCGGGTGTTGATGGCAGATGACCCCTTTCATTGCAAGTGGGGGAGTGGTGATGAAGTTGGAGTAACCAGCTGCGGCCGAGAGCCAAGATTTGGCGTCTGGCCAGAAGCAGAGTCAGAAGAATTCCAGAAAGAAAAAGAGAAGAAGCAACTTGAAGCAGCAGAGCACAGCATCAGAGACTGTTCTGGGTATGGTCTGAGCCAAAAGAAAGCCCAGAACCCCTGTGACCCAGCGAGGGGTGGTGAGTCTAAGGAAACCCCCCTGAAACTCTTTGTGGAAGAAACCTCAACGGAGCCCTGGACCCCCTGGTGACAACATGGGTAAACCCTCAGAAGCTGTAGACAAGCAGCTAGAGGTGGGAGGCAAACTCCTTTGCATTCCAATGAAGAGAAAGAGAGATTTTTGAGCTGCGGTGGTTTGGAACTGTTACCTTAAAGACTTTTTTCTCCCTTCTCCTTCTTCCTCTGGACTGCTTTTGAGGAAGAGAAGGAGGGGAGCGGTACTTGTAAATATGTAAGTTTGTTATTATAGGAAAACTAGTTAGAGTTGTTGTGTATATAAGTATTTCCCTTAGCTCTTGTTGTGTAGCAATAAATCTTAATATTAATCTCCATTTCAAGGAGATCTGTTTTGTCTATGCGAACTCTCTTCTTACTTATTAGCAAAATTTATAGGTTGATAAAAACCGTGCAGAAAGCACGGGCTAAACCTTTGACAGTTGTACAGTGTGGCACCAGAGAGCTAAAACCCACCATCTTCTTTTTTAATGGTATTTTAAATTAAACAGACATTTTCAAAAGATGGGATCCTACTGTGCATGTAAATCAGTTTCTTGCATATACATTAGACTATGTATATACACACCTACCATTTTGCAAACATGTACCTGAACCGTTTGCATAACCATGACAGAGTTGTCACTGAGATGTTTAGTTTTTACTAAATTTCGTCACATGGGTATTTTGAAATACCAAATTAAATAGAAATTCTTGGTCTTTGTAGCAAATGACAAATGACTGAGGATTTTTGCACGGTAGTGATGATCCTGTGTAATTACCTAAGAACCTACCTTCAATGAAATGTACCTGGGTCTGTCAAGCAATGCTATAGTTTTTTATTTATCTATCCGGAGATTACAAGAAGTAAAAACACAGAATTGCAATACAAAGTTTTGACAAAGAAAGATAAACAATTTCTGCTTTTTCTCCTAGCAAATTACTGAACATTTGGTGTTATAGCATTTTGACATGAAATCTGTAAAAGATTTGACCATTATGGGTCCAAGTTAAGGAGAGATTTTATTCAGCAGATCCATGCAAGATTCATTCAGTAGTATATACCTTTGCCTTACAACTCTCTGAAATGTGTAATCACTCTGAGGGAAGAGGTTTCCATGGAAGTTTTAAGCTTGAGCAATTATTAAGTTAATGGGGTGTTTTAACTTCACCATGAAAGTTTTCTTTTTTATTGAAATTTGCCACATCTTTAGGTTATATTAAAAATCTTAGAAATATAATAGTGTTGATTTCTGAACATCATACTGACTTTCAATTTCATGAATTCATGGTTAAATTAAAAAGTTAAATTAGAAAAATTGTTTTAACAACTGGAATTTAATTTTATATTAATGCTTAATCTTATAATCTCAGAAAACAAGAGAGGTCTGATAAAATCAGAAGACAGGAT
>VXAY01004846.1:0-19931 GCA_013399855.1 Oxyruncus cristatus
ATATATATATATTAAAAATCTGGATGCATAAATGCAAATGAATTTAAAAAAATGTACCTGGGATGTTTTAAAAACAGAATGTAAAACCAGGAATTGCTAGGTATTCAGAAGAATGTTAAAATACCATTACTCTAATTAGAGATGGTACTGTTAGCAAGGAAAGCGTTGAAGCAAGGCTACATTGCAAATGTAGTGCCTCAAAGTGCGCTGTGTTTTCATTTAATTTAATATGCCATTTAAAAATCATTTATGTTGAAACTACAGGAGGGAACAGACCTATCAGTAAACAGCAGAGTGGATAGCCAAATACACGATTCTTCACTTAACTGGTAAGGGAAAATCCCACAAAAAGGAGCAAGTTTCCTACCACTTGTTTTAGAATTTTACCACTACTGCCCACAATAAGATTACTACTGTTTAAAAGATAGTTTAATTCCAACAGAACACCTTCAGCTTTACTACCATTTGTAATTAAATATTTAGTTGTGTAGTAAATTAAGCATGTCATGATCTCTGCAAAGTGGTTCTCCGTTTACTGCTGCATAAATGTTTTACAAGGTGCTGTATTGTTTCTAGTAAATTAATGATGAAGATTTAGATTTTAACTGATTAATATTCTAATTCACTGTTTAGGAGGAATCTAATTTAGGACTGGAAACAAAGCTGAGGTAAACATCTTTGCCAGTGATTTCAATTCCCTAACAAAGTCACCAAGTGAAAACAAAAAAATGAATCATGGTGAAAGAAATTAAGAGATTGGAACTTCCAGGACAAGTAGCTCTTTCCAGTGAAAACTGAAAATGTTCTCTAAACTGCAGTGTACTTGCACGTGACTTGTCTTGTCATATCAAATCCTCAGTACAAATTTTATACAGGAAAATTTCCAGGAATTTGTAAGATAAAGAAAAGGAAATTTGGCATAAGCAAAGAAACTACCCAAACTACCTAGATTAAAGTAAGTTTTGGTGGCACTGTAGAAATACTGTAGTACTATCTAGAATATTGCTTCTATTTTAGATGCCCACAGAACAACAACAAAAAACATGTTAGGCAGTGTTCAAAAGTCGAATGAGCTAGGTAATTCATTGTGAGGTGGGATGGGAAAAATTCTTCACAGCGAGATTAGGGTCATGAATGCCTGTGCTGCTGCAATTAAATGTTGTGAAAATATGGAAATGAGCAGGCTATTGAAAACCGGTCATTCTAAAAACTGGTTGAAGAGGCTGAGGCTGATCAAGTGTAATGTCAAAGTCAGGTACAGTGGGCAGAGGAAGGAAAATTGGTCACCAGAAACAGCTAATAAGGAGAGATACCTCACATCTTGCTTTTCCTTCTGCAACCTGAGGGCCTGAAGGTTGGGCTTGTGCAGTAACAGGATCTGAGAGCCTCCTGTTTTATTTCTTCTCTAATGCGGTTTGTAGTGAACAGCGCTGGGTTTGCTGTGTGGAGCATATCTTCACTTAAAGCTCTGACTTGAGTTCCTGTAATTAGAGTCAACACTTTGTAGCTTCATCTGGTTGCCACCTGATGTTGAGATGAAATTCTTCTCCAAGAACAATTGGCAGTGAGGGTGCAGATTTTTCTTCTTGTATTTAGCATCTTTAGTTTTTACTTTTCCAAGACGTTTTCTGTCTTTAGTCCACTTATGTCAGTTGTCGTTTTCTGCTTTTAGGAAGTAGAAGTTTAATCCAAGAACCGAAATACTCAGGTTTAATTTGGGGTGTGTATAGGAAACATGGTTTGTGTTTTGGAAGATTCCCCTGGGTTCTTTTTTGGCCATTCTTCTATTATGAAGTAATTTTAAGTCAAAATTTGGTTCTTTCACAAATTTCTGGTAAGAATGACTTAAGTAGAAACACCATGGTTTATAAAGGATCAGAACCTGTCCTGCTGTGTTTCTTTGTACAAATAGGTCATATTTGTTGAGTGGAGAGAAGATTATTTTAATTGACATAATTAACTTTTCTTGTGATTATCTTAGGCTTGAAAATGCTTTTTACTCTTTCCCAATTACGGCTTTTTCTCTGATAGAGTTATACATGCTGTGTGTAATAATGAAGGTAGTTTTGGAAGGACTTAATGTATATAATTGGAAACTAAGATGAGGTAGTCTTCTATCAGCAGGAGGGTAGGAGAGCTGGGCCGTATAATTGAAGTACAGTGTAATGGGATTACCTAAAAATTTTAAACATTGCTTTCATTAAGGAAAATAATAAGCATATTTATTAAATATAGTCTCTGCTTGGGACAATATTTGTTATTATGAAAAAGCTTTTGTAATTAAGCTTGGGTCTAAAAATGCATTGAAAACACTACATCAGTTTCTAGAAAATGCTTTTGTGCATAAAATTTTACTGAAATAGAAAGAGCTTTCACAGCAGAGGCAGTTAGCCAGATATTAGTGCAGCTCACATCTAGCATTGACTGTAATTTTTTCTATGTGCTTTCAATTTAGTCAAGGTCAAATCAAAGAAAAGTCATAGTCAAATATGCTTAAACGTTTATCTTTAAATGAAAGCTTTTAATCAGTCTACTGTTTTTAATGGTTACGCTTAGTGGAAATAAAGGATAGATTTTTTTTCTAAGGGTATTTTCTTGCTGAAGCCACACAAATACAATGTTTTAGGAATTATGGGATGGGTGACCATGACCCAAATTTTGCAGGCTGACACATAAAATTCTCCTAGGAGTTCTTCATGTCCTTAAATATGCATCTGTGACAATCTCCATAATAGTAGAAAGTATTTTCAAACCATTTAGAGCATTTTAAATGTGACTACTGTGTTGGTACTTGGGATATAATATGGTGGTCCCTGTGGATGTGCTTTACTTTTTTTTCATTATCACTTTCCAGGATTTCTCTTCAGAAAAAGCCTTAAATTAAAGCATGTAACCACTTTCCTTGATCAAAGGCTATATTGAAAGGAACTGCGTTCAACAAATGTTGCAAGCCCTCCTAGATTACTTTTAGGAGTTCCTCTATGGTGTTGCCTACCACACCTTATTCATAGGGCAATAACGTATTTCTTTATCTAAAGGATGAATATGGATTAGGATTTGCCTATACTGTCTGTACCTTAGATTTAAAATTTCTTCCATCATACTGTCCATATATAAAAATGCTGCTTCTGTTAATTTACAGAAAGTTGACAAGGTTTTGTATGTGCACATGAAAGACAAATGGATAATGAAATGCTGAAGGAGAAAGAGAAAAAAAAATTAGTTCTGAAAGTTCTGATATACTGCTGTTGCAGTTGAATTCTTTTTCCTTTGAAAAAGGTGAATGTATGCAGGAAAGAACAAAAAGAGAGAAATTGCAGAATAGCAATATGGATAACATTGGGAGGGATGCCTGGAGATCATCTAGTCCAGCCTTCTGCTCAAATCAGGTTGCTGAGGACTGTCTCCAGTCAGCTTTTTAATATCTCCAAGAGTGAAGACTTCACAACCTATCTGGGCAACCTCTTCCAGCATTTGAACACCCTCACAGTAAAAACACTTATGCGTAAGGGAAATTTCCTGTATTTCAGTTTGTACCCATTGCCTCTTGTTCTGTCAGCAAAAACTACTGAGAATACTCTGCCTTTCCTCCTCTGAGGATGTCTTCCTTGCTCCAGAGCTTCCCATTGTTTTCAGTGACTTGGGATTTCTGAAGGCCAGTCTGAACAGTAGAGTGAGGTGAAAAAGGCATTGACTACCTCAGCCATTACCATGTACCATGTCCATTATCACCTGGACCCCTACCCCATAAAGAAGTGTCCCCACATTTTCCCTTCTCCACCTCTTGCTCCCGAACTTCCCGTAGAAACCCTTCTTGTTGCCTTTCATGTCCTTTGCCAGATTTAGCTCCGAATGTCTATGGCTTTCCTAACCCCATCCCTGCATACTCAGTGTCCCTATACTATCCCCAGGCCCCTTTTCCCTGCTGTTGTATGCTTCTTTTTTTATAGCTGAGTTTTGTTGGGAGCTCCTTTTTTATCCATACAGGCCCCCTGCTATCTTGCTAAACCTCCTCTTGCTGGGATAGATCATTCTTGAGCTTGGGGAGATGGTCTTTGAAAAATAACCAATCCCCCGGATCCTTGTTCTATCCAGGACTTTATCTCATCATACTCTTTCATACAGATCTCAAGAAAAAAATTAGTCGTAGGTTTTGGCTTGTACGTGGTGCTCATTTTCAAGTATTTTATTGCTAGAGGATATTCAGGTCCAGTCTCCAGAATCTTTTGCCACACTGAGAACTGACAGAATGATGCCAACTCATATAAATCTGTACAAGTTGTTCTTGAGGGAATGTATAAAAATGGAAAATCTAATCTTGCATACCAGGTAAAAATGTCAATCTTTAATCACAGCTCTACCTGGTATCTTCTCAGATGCAGATTTTTTTTTTTTTCTTTTTTTCTTTTTCTCTTTTTTTCATTACTGCCATGGATGCTTATATCTCATTTAAAGAAAAATCTTCTGGAAACAGGAGGTGAAGAATTCTAAGAAAGTAATGTTGTCTTATATTCTCATAAGAGAAGTTATAGGACATCAAGAAAGAGGGAAATATATGATCTTGAATACATGGTTTAACACTAACTCAGTTTTAAGAGTCCTAGCTGCATTTGCCTCAGGATTGTCTCTTTGCCAAGACCTCTCACAAAGAGTCTTGCCTTCATATTTGTGACTTCAGAACAATTTGCAAAATTTGGCAACACTACATTCCCCTTCCTTTTCCCAGGTGGAGGGCTGCTTAATATTTTCCATCCCAGCTTTCAGCAAGTTCTCCATTATCTTGTGCTTGCTAGTGACATTCCCATGCATCTTTTAAAATTTTCTTTTACTCCCCTAACACTTTCCTTCCTTTCATTATCCTCACATAAATTTGAACAGTAAGACCACTTCCCTAAAAAAGGTAGGTAAAACTATTTTTCTTTTTGTATTCAGATTCAGATCCAGGCAACAGAGTGAAGGAGGTTTTTTTCTCTGTTGAAAAGTGTGTGGAGGTGTTCAAGCCCATATTTTAATGAGAAAAAAATACAGTTTCGATTATGGCAAAATAATGAATTGGGGGTTTTTTTTGTTTTGTTTTTTTTTTGTTTTTGTTGGGGTTTTTTTGACAACGGTTAAAAGTAAGTTGTAAAGAAAACACTGTGTTGTTGATTTTGGGTTGCAACAAAATTAATGAGAGCAATATTTCCCCAGTTATTTATCTTTTCTGCTTTAGTCATGATGTTGAAGGCCCAACAACTTTTTATGAAATTCAGTGTCTTAGTAGAAAGACCATGAAGATGGCTTGCAGCTGCTTGACTTAAGTTTGTTCCTTCCTTGCATTCCTGCTGATGAAACTCTCTATTCTGACAGTTCACTGGCCCTGATTGAAACACTACACCCTCTCCCCAAAATAATAATAATTAAAAAAACCCCACAGATTTTGTAATATTTTTCAACCCATTAGCTCAATTTCTGGGGTCAGATTCTGACTCTACCAGGAATCTTAGAGACCACTTATTACAGCTGTTTTAGTCGTCTCCAACTGAAAGATATTATGTCATGTAAAAGGCTGAAGGGGGTGGCTTCTGGTTTTCTAGTGTAGGCAACAGTTTCCATCAGGCTGCTGAGTCTGAGGAGTTTGAACGGGTCATGTGAAGGAAGATGAGATGTTTTCAGTAATCAGGGTGAGAAAATCCAATTCACTGGCGAAATATTTTTTTCTAAAAATTTCATATATCAAAGAACACAATGAGCTGGAATTCAATGAAACACTGACAAAATAGGAAAGATAAGAATGTAGAATAAAACTCAATTGATTGTTTCTTTTGATGTGGAGTTTGTTTTCTAAATTTTCCTTCCTCAGTATGAGAAAACAATATGTTCAGGTGTGTCAATTGGCCAGATTGTTTTGGAAGCATGTTTAGACAGTGCAAATGGGCTGCATGGTGAAATGCTTTATATACAGATAACATTTCTGGCATCTGTGAGAGCTGAATTAAAATGAATAAAGTAAAAGCCAGAAGTTAGGAATGGGAAAACTGAGTTTATCTTTGGAATCATGCCAGCTAAATGCAATTAAGTAGATTAGGAACTAAGAAGACGACAACACAAGAAGTTCACTATAGATGGCAGCTCAAAGAACAGGAAAGGGCAAAATATAACCAGGGGAGATTATACAGAAAAGAGCAAGAAAGAGCAGGAATGCTGGAGCATGAACAAACCACAGGAGTAGCAAGGGCAGGCAGTCACTAAGGGAAGGTGGGAATCCATAAGAGATGCATGAAAACATTTATGAGAATAAAGATTCTGTGTAAATGCCCTTACATTCATAATGTAGGAGTTTTTTTCGTAACCTGACAAAGTAAGATTAGCAAAATGAAAGGTTTGACACCCCCGACCTGGGAAGAGCCATGCTGGATGTGTCTGAGGGGAAGGTGAGATGCTGAGAATGCACAGCAGGATGCTGGGTTTTGGGGCTGGTACATGCAATTTCAAATAAAGGACCAGTCAATTCTTATCTTAAAATACTTTCTTTTTTTTCTTTTTTTTTCTTTTTTTTTTATTGTGACATTAGTTATAACTCTTTAATTACATATTAATAGTTGTTTTCCCAGATATTTAAAATACATCTAAAGGAAAACTTGTAACCCTAAGGGAAAAAAAATATACATTTCAGTAAAATTATAAGTAATGATAAGTAATTTTGATGAGTTATGGATAACAAAATTACATGATTAAACAGTACTTCATCATATACGACAGAATCAGAAACTCTAGTGAGTGAAAGATACTTTTCTATAGTTATATAACCTTGTGATTGCTTCCCTTCCCCCTCGATTTTCTGAATAGATTTAAGTGCTTTTGACTACTTTTGCTCATCATTTAATGGAACAAATGTAGTAGAGAGGCTCAGTGATCTTGCTCTGAATCCAGAATACAAGCGCTGATCTGAGTCTATGCCAAAGATGCAGTTTGCTGAATTGCTTGTGGGTCTCTCTTTATTTAGGTTGGGCTATTAAAGGACAAAAAAGACCATTGCAAAGATATCCCAGTGCCTACTTCTGGCAATAGATTCTGGCTTTCCTTGGTCACAAAAGTTTTGGGAAAGATCTTTGTTAGTTATTTTACAGATTATTTGTCACTAGAGATTGTGATTTTAAAAAAGCAGCTGTGCTTTGAACTTGACCATTTACCAGATTAGCAAAGTGCTTGCTAAGCAAAGTTACAATGATTGTAAATTGTCACGTGCTTCAACTATTTCCACATCCTGATTTGCAACTATCTTCAACAGAGCACTTTTCCATTAGAAAAATATCCTGGTAAATGTTTTTATTATGTATTATTGTGGTTTTTTCTTTAATATTTCACAAGTATTGAGACTACTGCTCTGTTATTGGAAGCATCATCAAGACTACCATGCTGCAGTTGCTGTGAGAATCTGTGATTCACAAAAGTCATGTTTCATTTTGGCTTGGAACAAAACCAAATTTTTGAAAAAATGTCTCTTGACAGATGGGATTATTCTGGAGCCAGCTGTACTGAGTAGCAGGATGCCACGCAAGTAAGTAGGTGAATGGTGCATGGTAGTGCAGGTCTGCAAGTGGAGTCAGTTGATGAGGACAAATCAGTCAGACCCAATCTGGTGTGCTGCTAGCTTGAGACTCCCAGGTTCCAGCAGTACCTGCTTGCTGACAAGACTTCTCTTCTGTGCACAACATGAAAAGAAGTTATTTCTAAAGGAAAACTTTGACAGCTAGATAATATCAGTATGTAAGTCCATATCCTAAAAAGTAAAGGCTGTGGAATTTTTCAGTTGTGTTCCATTACTGATAAACCATGTTTCTGAGTTGTTAATCCAGAATATATAGGATGTTGACTGCCTTTTCTTAGAGAGTGATTTATCGCTATTTAAGAAAAGAATAGAATAGACTACTTTGGTTGGAAGGGACCTGCATAGATTATCTAGTCAAACTGCCTGACAAATTCAGGGCTGACCAAAAAATAAAACACGTGGATAAGCGCATTGTGCAAATGCCCCTTAAACATTGACAGGCTTGGGCCATTGACCACCTCTCTAGGAAGCCTGTTACAGTGTTTGACCATCTCCTCCGTAAACGAACACTTCCTCATGTCCAGTCTGAACCTTCCCCAGGGCAGCTTTGAACCATTCCCACATATCTTGTTACTGAATACCAGTATGATAATATAATAACAGCTTGATCATCCCACCCAGATATCCAATTCTGATTTTATGGGGGACTGGGGCAATAACATCGTAACCTTAGCTGGTACCTTTGAAACTGAATAAATATCTTGAGTGTCTGCTTTTTAGGGTGTTATCCTGAAATGCTGAAGTATTGAGTTTCCAGAAAGACAGCTCCTTTAATGTCATTTACAAGATACTTTGCGTTACAAAAAGTAAAAGCCAAAAGACTTAATCCCTGTTGGAGCAGGTCAGGTTAAGTCAGACTTAGGAGCTGTACTCTGATGTAAAAGGAAAGTGGTATGAGATGTTACAACTTTTTTTTGTTTGAGTTCTTGTATGATGACCTTCAGCAATATAAACACTGGAAAAATCTTACTCTTAGTAGTGCTTTGAGAAGCTATGAACCTTTATGCATCTTTCTTTCTGATAGTAGTCATGTGTCTTCCACCATGATGAAGAGTAAGTTTTAACTGAATTAGAGATTTAATGAGCTGTCACAGGCTTCCTGTGTGTTTTGTCTTGCCAGTGTGCCTAGGTTCCTTCTGGTTTTGTTTTTTAACATTACTATTTTTTGTTTGTTTGGTTTGGTTTTTTGTTGTTCTTAAAACCACAGTTCATATTACAAATAGCAGAAATTTTAATTTTGAAGATAATGGAAGGATCTTTAGTAGTCTTGATACACACTAAAATGTGGTAAGATGAATAGTACTGTCTTATGATTAATAAAGATTCAATAAAAAGACTTGGCATGAGGCTGTTTTCCATAATTGCTAATAAGAGGAACACCAAGTAATAATTCTTAGATTATTAGTCTTATGCAGTTAAATTGTGGAGCAAAACTCAAGTTTGTTTAATTGATAGGATAATACTTCAAATATGGTAAAGACTGTTACCATTAGATGGCTTTCTTTAATGTGCAGGTATATTTTTCATATATTACTGTGCAGAGATAAAAATAAATCTATTACATGGATCATTCATCACTCATCATTTTATTTGCACTGTCACTATTTAAAATTTCTCTTTGCAGACCAGATAATAGGCTATTAGTTAGTAATTTAGAATGACTTCTGTCCTGAATGATCAACATTTCACATAAAAGTTTAAGACTTCTTTTTTTTTTAATATGAATTTTGCCATCTTTTATATAACAACTGAAATAAATGGGACTCAACATAGTTGTTATTTAAAAAATGCAAATCCGAAGTTGTTTGATAGGGTATTACCATTTACTAAGCAAATATTATAATGCAAATTGTTAATGAGAAAACTCACGCTTAAAAAGAATATCTATATATAAAACTAGTCAAATCTCATTCAGGTTCTTTTTCATTCGAGTTTATTGTAAACTCAATTTCTCTGTGAAGATCTCATTAAAAAACAAAAAATAGCTCCATTCCAAAACATAATAAAACCCTGAAACACTTAGTATAAGCCTTATCATACTTACTGAGTTTAGCAAACAGACTTCATTGACTTTATTCTAGAAAATAGCTGTCAACATGTAATGCATATGTGCTCACAGATATGAAATGTCAAATGCAAACATGTGCTAAAAGACTTAACCTGCTTGCAGTGAGTGAGAGAAAGACACTACGGATATTTGGCAATATTAGTTGTACTAAATTACTCTATACGTAGGCATCCCTATAACAAAAAACTTACAAGATACCCATTTCTCCCTGTGTGAGATTCTGGCACAGAAAACAAGAAGTTCAAAATCTGTGCTTGTAAATTTTATGTACACTGGAGAGGCAATTGGTGATGGAAGACGTCTTTGGATTTTTCCATCATCTTCTCCAGGTTCTCCTCTTCCATGTCCTCTTCTGCTCCTGAGTAGCTATCTGGGAGTCTAGCTTTTAGCACTTCACAGCTAGAAGTTTCTGTACTGTGGGTCCTCATGATCTTGTGGATGACTCTGCACCTGCAGCTCTGAGGGATTACACCTGAAATATGCATTAGCATAAAAACACCTTCATGTCATAAGTAGCCATATTTCATTTAACTAATTAAGTTTAATTATTCTCTGGTCACAGGAGAAAATTGTTGCCTGCGTGCACACTGCTTTGGTAAGATCTGCATAGCTGCATTTTTAGCCATGGACAGCAGCATATCCTTAGGTCTGAGTTTGTCTCAGCCTGCAGGCAGGAGCCCAGTCACACTGCCCCAGTCAGTGAAGGAGGTTACATTCAGGTGTGATTCATATTTTTACATATGTGGAATTGCTCCCTGGAAATGCTTTATTTACCATATGGGGAGGCAAAGTTGACCGGGCTCCTAATATTGGTATTTAAATTAACTGAAATCTCTCCAGATTTTACTGTATACCTCTACTCCTCTTTCAGCTCTTTTTTCTTCCTCCCTCAACAAGATGAGACTGGTATAGGGAACATTGTGCTCCTCTGCAGAATTTGGCATAATTCCTGCTGAGCAAACTTCCACCTTTCATGAAGATTTAGATTCTGCAGCCCTCTGTAAAATCACACAGTACTTCTAAGTGCCTGTATAACTAGTCCTAGCATACATGTGGTAGTAGATCTTTGTGGTGAAGAGTGGGAATAATCTTGCAAACTGTATTTCCTTTGGAGAAAACCTATGTCAGTAGTTTTCTGACTGTATTTTCCTAAAATTAAGAAGAAAAACCTAGGAATCAGTTAGCGGTTGGCAGGAAGTCAAAAGGCCAGTAGAAACTGGGTTAACACTAGTAAAATGTGTATATGGGCATCCTGATATATGATGCTGCATTTCTTATAGTACCCACAGAAAATAATGTATTTTATATTTTAGAGATGGTCATAAACCTCAGCCACGATGTTCAGTGCTTCTTCAGCAGTTCAGAAATAGGAGTAATAATTAGTAGTGAGCTAGATGTTTGTGTTTAATGCTGAATTTATTCCACATCTTAGGCAGTTTTATACGATTGAACTATTGATTTTAATTGTATATGTCAGAATTTAGCTGCTCAGTCACAAGTGTGATATACCTTAATCATTTGTAGGCAGGTACATGCCTCTTTAAGACTCATTTCCTGTGTAGATAATATACTGCAGTTCCCTGGAGTCCTTATATGCATATCACAAAAGCCAGCATAAACAGCAAGCTTGCTAATAACAAAACAAGTGATTAATATTAATTCCTATACTCCACTTCTGTCAAAGGTGTTGAAATTTTCTTTTTTTTTTTTTTTTTTTCTGTCCTGGGAGAAGATAAAATAGGAATACAAATTCTAGGATGCCTGTGTAGCAGTCTTTATGTCAGAGGTTGCTAGTTTTGAACTTGCATAATAAAAAGGGTTTCTTCCCCCTGTTGTTTTACCCTTAAAAGTTTTTCTTCAAGGAAAAAAAATGGCATTATGTAGTCACTACGGATAAGTTGTAATAGCTATTATAATATATTTTTAAACAATATATAATAGTGGTAGTCAACAAAAATATATTTTTGACCTTATTTTTATGTAAAACTAGCCATGTGCCAAGATCCTCTCAATTCCCACCTTGTTGATTCTATTGTTTCTTTTTTCATTATCTGGAAAAGTTATCAGCATGTGATTGAGATGAAAAAAGATTATGTACTCTTGGTACTTGACAATAAAGGGGTTTTAATTCTGTAGAAGCATTTCAAGAGCTAATTAGAATGAAGCAGCTGACCTTTACTAAAAATAACATCTTCAAATATTGTAGTGAAAAGTTAGGTTATACTTACCGAATGACCATCTGGAAGACTTCCCGAGCAGCAAAAATGCAGTATTAAAATAAGGATTTGTTGTCATTACGATTTTACAAAGAAAGAAACAAATACGTCATGCCCTCCAGTCTCAACGAGGCTAGTACATAGTTTTCAGCTTGTCGATAGCTTATCTTGTCAGCTCAGTATAGATGTCAGAATCAGCAACAGTGGAAATGCTAGAATTTGTCCCAGTGTGGATTCTTTCCTAAATATTTACAACTGTTACCATATAGTGATTTTTTTTTATATATATATAGTAAATTTAGTGGTTTGGAATTCCCTTTTTATAAACTCATAAAATGTCTACTGAAACAGTTTTATATCCACTTATGATCGTGTTTAGCTTTAGATGTCTGGAAGCTGTGCTATGCACCTCAGACTTTCCTTAATTCTTGAAGTTGTGGATGCCTCACCCCTGGAAGGGTTCAAGACCAGGTTGGACGGGGCTTTGAGCAGTCTAGTCTAGAGGAAGGTGTCCCTGCCCATGGCAGGGGGTTTGAATTACATTGTCTTTACAGTTCCTTTCAACACAAACCCATTTTATCATTCTGTACTTAAATGTGATTTTCCAGGAGATTTTCATTAATGGAATTTTTCAGATACATTTGTTTCTTTTAGTGACTAATTTGAAGGGGGGGGGGGGAAGCATGTGGGGAATTGAATTTATCTTATATGAATAAAGTCACTTCTGACTTATGAGTTGAAAAATTTGGTCCTCAGTCCAGATCATTCTACCAACAGTTCATTGGTGAGCTAAAACCTACTGCTTTTTAGGTGCTATTCTAGCAATTACTGACTTGCCTGATAAATCTACTGATACCCTTTTCTCATTAATCTCTGTTAAAAAGGTCAAGTATTATGTGTTCCATGATCACAGACTCCTTTTCATACAGATGACTTCTATATAATATCTGATACAAAGTACTTGAAATGTAAATTTGAATCAATTATTTTAAAACGTATAAATTTTAATGTCGTGTGTTCATTAATTGAAAGTAACGCGTTAATGCCTATGGAGTTTAAGTCAATACTGGATCCTGAATTCTTAAATGCTCAGTTGTACAGAGAGCTGTACTATTGTAAAGGAAAATCCTTAATTCTGGTTCAGTTGTGAACTAGTCCAACTACAAGCCAGGTTCTATTTCAAGATCTCTGTATTGGTAATAGCTGACAAGAAAGCTCAAAGTACACACTGTAGACTTTAAGATCACAAAGGCTTTCCTGAGAATTCTGTGGGCGTAGAGAATGGAGATTAAAGTATAAAGCTGGGCTTGTTAATAGTTAAAACAAACTTTTTATGCATGGTAATGCAATAAATATGGAAATTGAAAGGGAGGATGAATGCTGAATAAGAAGAAATATAATTTTTACTATTTTTTCCCTAAAGTATAAACATACTAAATTATTAAGACTATAATAAGGGGTGGTAGCATATGAAATTATATCTCTAAATCCATCCATACTATAGGTATATGGAATTTATAAAAGCTGAAAGCAAAACCCCATTAGAACAGTATATTGAATAGTTTGGAATATTTGTTAATCTATGGATTGCTTTAGTTTACTTTTTTTTTCCTTTTTCTTCCCACTGTTAGAAAGGGGGGGGAAAAGCAGTGAGAAGGTTTTTATTAAGTACTTGCGTTATGGAATCTAGACAAACAGCTTAATTTTGCATGGTTCACAATAGGTTCAGTCATGGCAATCTGTATTTTCCAGATTACTCTTATATTTAGGGTAATGAATATGTAGTAAACTGTTCAGGTAATGAAATTTTGTCAACTATGATATTCTGTAGCCTCTACTGGCCTGTTGCCAGACTTTTTTTGTTCCAACCATAGAACCTGAAGCAAAAATTCTGCTAATACTGTAAATTTTATGTCCTAATGACACAATGCAGGAATGTATGTCTCCCTCCTGACCTGGCACAAAAGAAGATCACTGCCACGTTTGCAAAATACTGTCTTATAAAACCAGTTTTGAGCACTGTATAGTTCATATCAGCCAGGAAATTTCCTTGTAGTATGGCTGCATTTTAGCCTGTCCTTATTTTCACATTCCTGTCATAATGCCATTCAGAAGAGAGGCTGCAGTTTGAAATTTAGCAGTACAGTCCTTGGTTTCTAACTCAACTTGTCTTTTAAGTGCAACCCCACTTACTGACGGTAAATTGGTGGTGAGAGAATTTAATGAGAGAATTGATGTTCTTCAACTCGGCAGCACCAATTGGAAATAGTTGGCAACTGTTTTTTATTATTTTATTTTTTGCTTTTGGAACAAAACTTTAGGAAGAAAAAAATCTGTCTGACAGCTTATTATCATTATCAAGAAATATGGCTTTCTGATGGTGCACCACCTACATCAGTACAACTTTGCTTTGTGCCTGCTCAGTATATTTTACTGTTGATTCTTTTTGGTACCTGGTCTGAGAAGAGCTCCCTGAATCATGCAATATCCTTCTCTGAGCATAACTACATATGTTGAGATTGGAAATATATACCATGGTGTCCAGCTAATGCTGCAGAACCAGGGAGAGGGATCCTTAAGTTGGTACAACATAACATTTCTGTGATGCTGAAGTTTTCCTTTCTCATCATGCTTATCTCTTGTTTCTGAGAGTCCTATGATGTCCCTCTCTTTCTTCTCTTAGAGACCCAGAATATTTTTAACTTTATATTTTTTGGCTGTCTACTTGTTATTCTCATGGTTAAGATTTCTGAAAGCATTGTTTTTCAGAAATTTTTGCCAATATAGAAAATTTCATTACATTAGACTCTTTCCCAGATAATGTGGTGAAATGATGGAGTCAGAAATCAAATCTTAAATTACAAATTTTTTTAAATTATTTTTTTCCTCAGATAGATGCCACAACCTGCCCAGTCTCTTTGTTTTACTGTAGAAATGCAGTGCTTTTATTACAAGTACTGAATGGAGAGCACAGGAGACACTTGAAAAGTATTCAACCTTAAAATACTCCCAGGTGAAGTTCAATATATAAATGAATCACAGGAGTGTTTTCCAGGTGTCCTTATTCACCTTTGATTCATTCAGAAGTTTTCACATGCTAAAGGTGAATAAAATATGGCATACTTAGAGTAGCTTAGGATTCTTTTTAAGTAAATAGGTTACTCTTCTCAAGTATGTGATAGAACATTATCTAATCTAGAACAGGTTATCTAATCCAGAACAGATGAACTTGGGTTTGATATTTATAAGAGCTCAGATAGTCCTTTTCCAGGCTGACTCTACAAGTACTTAGTCCCTAATGCAGTTTTTGGTATTGAAAAGAAGTTAGAACAAGCTAAAAAATTTAGAGGACTGGGCCAGATGGCTCCAATGCAGAAGATCAGATATAAGTTGAACACAAGGAGATGTATGAGCGGAGCATATTCCCACCAGGAATATGTGTGCCTAAGAGAATTTTTCCTTTTTCCTGATGTTCTGATCTTTCCCTAATGTCCTGTAATACATAGCTGGAAAGGAAAAGGTTGACAGGCCTACTTATGGTTTACTGCTCGTTTGTGTTAGAACTGAAATGTGGGGAAGATGGTTAAGCAGAAAATTCTGGTTTTTTCCCCCTCCCACTCTATTACCCCTCCCCCCAAATACTTTACACTTACAAATGAAAAATGCCTTACATAGTTGCCTTTCCATAAAGTAACCTGCATCCCAAGAGAGAAATGTAGTGTGAGATTTACCTTGGAGTTTTAACAGTATTCACCATCTCTAGATAACTGGGAAGAAATTAAATTGCCTAATAAGCTTGTGAAGAAAGCTCCCCTCTGTCTGAGGGCTGCCTTGCTACAGTTGTCTTTTTGAGCTATGAGCCTATTTCCCCACCTTGCGTTTTTTACTCTATTCGTGTTTGTATCTAAGGACTTGTATTAAGTGCTACTAAAATAAATTTATTAATGAGATGTTCTACTGCACTAATGGTGAAAGTTAACTTTCGCTGCTCCCTGAAGGGGAAAGCATGTCAGTAATTGAGGCATTCCCCTTGCTGGTTTGTGAACCTTGCAGTGGTGTATGAAAGATGTCTTGAATTATTCAGTGTTCCTTGTTAGTTATGTTTCTCCTTGGTTTCTCCGTGTAGTTGATGTAATTTTTTGAGGTGAATTGTTTTTTTATTGTGTGGATAGAGCTCAGATTTGTGAAAAACATCTCCCTTCTTCATTTTTGTCATGTCTGAGAGGTAGCATTTAGTTGCTGACATTTTCTCTTTGTCCACCTTTTAAGATAGGAAATGTTTGGAAAACTTCGGAAAATGAATATTACTTTGTTTGTTAACCTTCCTACACTGACAGAAAAAAGCTTGCAGTACATTACAATACTGCTGATGCTTGCAGTCCTAACAGTAATTTAGTGCTGAGATCACAGAGAATGCTTAACAGGATAAGCACTGACATTTATTTTAAATGACCTCTATGTATAGGTAGGCCTATTTCTGAAAATCCTCTCGTTTACATTTCACACTTGAACACACATCCATAAAGACTTTGCTTTCATAAGAGCAAAATGCACATACATACAAACATGGAGTTTTTATTTAAAACTCTTTTTCTGGAGTTACCAGGTTTCTCTTAGTTTGGCTAATCTTAAATTACTGTAAAAAAAAAAAAAGACAGAGAAAGAAAGATTGATTTCATATTAGTTACTTAATCCTTCAGCTATCTAAAAGGAGAGGTACCAGTGGCCCCAGCTTACATATGCTGTCTCTAAGTGCTGTTGGGACAACAGCAAGTGCTGTAAGAACAACCCATTCTGGCATGAAAATATTTCATTATATAAATGTCATGAAAAACCCTGTCATTTCTGTAAATATGATCTGGTTAGATCTTTATTAGTCTTTCAGCTTCGAGCTCCCCATCCCACAGGATAATAAACTCTCTTTTTAACTTTAAATAGCTGTGCAGTGTTTAAATCAGAGATCACAATGAAAATGTTGTTATTTTCTATTATGGTCAGTCAGTACCAGCCTCACTGGGGTGAACAGCAATATGGCCTCACACTGATACTAAGAAACAGGGAATGTACAGTTATTTTTGAAAGTATTTGTCTTGCTTGTTGCTTATTTCATCACAGGTGGAGTGAATGTATTTTCCTGATTTGTCAAGGAAGGAAGATGTGATCATATGCTTATAGACCTTAAGGTAAAGGACAATGAAGGAACACTTTTCTCATCTTTGAAAAATGCAGAAAACATCCCTCTGTATACTGACACGTTTCACTTCTGTGTGGTTTTCTGAACACCTGGAGGACAAGGGCAGGTTCATTAGGTTGTCTAATCCACTGGAATACATTGCACAGAAGACCAAATTTTACTCTTAGACCGTCCCCTATACAGTCTGAAAAGACAAGAAAACATGCAGTTCTGAAAGCTGAATGTTTCCCAGATAAGGAAAAAAAAAAAAAACCACTTTCACCTCTTGGCAGACAAAAATATTTCTTTGTATAAAGAAATATAATTGAAGAAATATAATTGAACATATTCATCAGTTCATACAAGATTGTTGTAATTGAAAGTCTTAATTCTATCTTTACAAAGTCACCTTGGTCCCTAACAGTGAATTGCAAAGAAAGCCATGAGACTAGAACACTATTCCCAGACTCTACCAATGACCTGCTTTTGCAGATTATCTCACATCTCTTTACTTCACCTTTTCATATATGTGTGGATATTTTTACTGTACAATCTCTTGAAGGTAGGATTTGGTGGTGGTTGGTGTTTTTTTTTTGTTTTGTTTTGTTTTGTTGGGTTTTTTTTCGTGTTTGGTTTTTTTTGTGTGTTTTTTTTGTTTGTTTGTTTGTTTTTGTTTTGTTTTGTTTTTGTTTTTTGGTGGTTTTTTTTTTTTGGTTCTAGTTCACTATCTCCAGGCTTGGTTTGGACTTCTTGGGAGAAGGTTCAGATGTGCATAGAGCTGTTTGCATTTTATGTTAATGTTTAATAGAAAAACTTTTGTGAAACAGAAATGCACAAAATCCATGAATTTGGGGAAAAATCTCAGCTATCATTCAAAGATAAATTCTCCTCCAGTAAATGGTATAAAGTAACTCTTCTGTTTCAGTCTTAACTTTTTATAATAGCTGAAATTGGTAATCTGATTTTATTATTCTTTTTTTAATCTTAAATACCACTTTTTACCATTATACATCTTGTTATTACAGGTTTTATTGCATTTCTAATGAACTTTCTTCCCAGTAAGTGGCTCCATCTAGAGAGATGATTTAGCTGTATTGATATGGTAATAATATGAAGTTGATGTAGAGAGATGTAGGTGTGCCACACTTACTGACTCTGGTGTAAATTGCTTAATTAATGCCCTACATGCAAGGTTGAGAGTATCCCTTCAGATTTAGGAGATTACCTGAAAAAATTCTGAATCAAACCCTTTTAATTCTTGCATGGTTAAGCAATTCAGAATCCAAGAGATGTGCAGAAATTCAAAGCTTAAAGAAATTCTTTGGAATTTTAGTATAATCAGGCTGAAAAGGAAACAGAACTTTTGGGGTAAAAGGTGATAGAAAAGTTGGAGCTACCCTTTATCCAGAGAGATGTAAATGAAGTTCTGAACAAAACTGTAGCTGCTCCATTGTATAAATGTCTCTACAAGTCTATCTATCATACTAATAAGATTTTAATCTGAAATGGTCATAAAAAAGTAAAGGACAAATCATTACTGAGGCTCATTCCATATGAGATGGCTGCATGGACCAGTTCACAACCTCTTTCATTACTTTCTGCTTTATATTTACCAGGGAACTATCATGACTTCTTTTCCCTTTGGCAGTAGGGTAACAGCTTGTGGTACCTGCCTCACAGTGGCATTTTTAGATGTTTATCCTAGAGGAAAGACGTGTCTCAAAATGTTCCAGTGTTGTAACTGCAGCTAAATTTGGCCAGGCAGCTCTACAAGAGTGAGGTGCTACTGAAACACGAAAAAAGATGCAGTAAATTACAGGCTATTTTTATGAAAGTAGAAAGCAGTTTTCAAATATTTCTGTGTCCCAAAGTCCTGAGGCTGCAGAGAGAGCACTACAATTTAATATTCCCATTTATAATGGAAATAGAGGAAAATAATTTTTAGGAAATTATGACTTCCTTAGACTTTTCAATTTATTCTTTGTGGAGAGATTCTGTTTCAAGCTACAATAAACTTTTTTGAATGAAATATCATTACATAACCTTCTATCCCAGGATTATAGGCATTTAAGAGCAAGTACATTTGATTACAGATATTTCTTCCTCTTATTTATTCTGCATGCCTAAGGATAATTTGAAATCAGATGGCAGTTTCTTATTATTTGGAGTATCTTATGAAACACCTTGGTTTGAAGATGCTCATTGTGATAATTAGCATCATCCACCATTGTGTAAAACAACTGCATTAACTGCACCTTCCATTTTACTCTTATTCTTGAAGCTGTGAGAAATAGAGGAATTTAAGCATTCATCTTCAATTCTTACTTTTCCGATGTGGATTTTTACTTGTTGGACTTGGATTGTCCTTGTGGGTCCCTTCCAACTCAGAATATTCTATGATTCTTGGGAAGATAGAAACATATGTCTATGACTATCCACACATAGGTAGCTCAATACAGGAAATTAGCAAAAAGTCTGCAATTTTAATAATGTTACCATTTTAAGGACAATTTCTTGTAAAAGATGAAGTAAGTTAGGCAGAAAATACATGATACGAACACTTAAGGTTGACATTTCAGTTCAAATTAGAATTTCTGTGTAAGATTGCTTTCTTAGAAGACTGCTGCACTTAGTAAATCAAAGGAACTTTTGAAGAGTAATTTGACACGAAGAGCAATGTGTTCATATTCTGATTTTACAAAGTGCAAAAATGTCAGTTATCAGAATGGTGTTGATTACATTTCACATCTGCTTATGCTGATTCCAAGGAAGAGAGCTGTGGGAAATTTTTCTAAAGTATGAATCTAGCCTCTTTAGTACCTTTCTAGACATTTTAAACCACTACAAACAGAAGCATTGTCAAAAATTAAAAAAAAAAAAAAA
>VXAY01004846.1:21600-56305 GCA_013399855.1 Oxyruncus cristatus
TGTGTGTGTGTGTATTCTCTCTTGGCAAAGTAGGGAAAGAACATACCAGTTACATACAGAATTTTTATTCATACTTGAATTAGTTAAAAGAAGGGCTACTCTATGTCTGTCCACAGGGACCAACTTGTTCAGTGTCCTACCAACCAGGTGGGAATTTCACCAGAATTGAGAATACTTACGTGATAGAATTGTCCCAGCCTTCAGCTTTTCAACTAAGAGAATTACTCTGGTTGAAAACAATTCTTTTATTTGTTTTTTATTTAATTTTATTTAATTTCCCTCTTTCCTCTTTTTTACTGATTTACATATTACCATCTCTCTATTAAGATTTCCTAGAATGGTGCAGAGAAGATCCTTTTATTCAACTTTCCAATGGCATTTTTCACTGTGTGCCTCTGTGTGTTTCCTATCCCTGTGACCTTTTTATTGATTACTTTTCTTCTAAATTAGGGAGATATTAGCATACTTACCCTAGCTGGATTTTATTTACATTTCTTTGATCTTCAGACTTTCTTGAAAACCTGGTAGAAACTGGTTTCCAGTTACTGTTGGAAGGTGAATTTATTACTTTGCTCATTATACTCAAGAGGAGTTTCTTTTATCTATCTCTTCTTTTTCCCCTCTCTCTTTTCCTTTTTTTTCCATGCTTATTTTAATTTCACTAGGCGTTTGAAATTTCTGGTGACATTAACCTTCATAAAAGTGATTTCAGTTACTAATATTTTAGTGTATTCAGCTTTAACAGGAACTCAGAAGCTCACTAAGGAATATGTCAGTCCTGGTTTTGCTCATTGCAAAGGCTTCTGGGCAAATTAATGAGTTTAACACAATTATGCAGCTGTAAAGCAGACATAAACTGCTTAAGGGGTCTCAGAACATAATTGGCAAAATTTAGGTGTCTAGGCATCAGTTTCTCGTGCATTTTAGGTACCTTGGAGAAACAAAGACATCTGTATGAAGTGACAGATATGACACAGGACCTTTAGAAACCTGACCTTTTACGGGGTGGCAGCTCTAAGCTTGGCAGAATACCCTAGGGCATCTGAAGAGTTGCTGGTCTCATACACAGAATCAGCTGAATTCCACCCCAGATCTTTTGTTTCATGTTCTTAACCTGCTGTAACACTTTTATGCACAGTCTTACTTATCTGCAGTGTTTGCAGTGTTGTGCACCAAAACTTGTATTTTGGGAAATACTCTCTTGTGTTTTACCTAATAGCTGGGGTTATCTCAAAAGGTCCTGTTTGCTTTAAGTGTGATATTGGTTTTTTTTCTAGTCTCTGGGGTGTATATATATATATACATTATCTCAATCATTGCCAGATTGTGAAAAACATAGTACTGGAATCTTTCTAAAAAAACCTCCTTAATAGTAATTCGACAGTTTTCAAATTCCTATTGTGTATACAGAGTTAGGCATATTGAACATCAATATCTTTATGGATTTCCAGTTAAGTAGGAAATTAAATAGTGACACCGATTTTGGAAAAAGAATGAGATTTTAGTATCTTCATTGCTTTAATAAACTGTCTTAAGTCTGTAATGCTAAATGTCTAATTGGAGGAGTGGGGAGACAAGCCTTTAATTGTTCTTTTTAAGAAAGTGCACGTTTGATTTTTTTTTTTTTTTAGAGAAGAAAACAAGTTACTAGTAAGTTGAAAGTAAAGGAAAAAAGATAGGAATAACAAAAAAAAAAAAAAAGATCATTTGAACCTTCCCCCTGATTCAACACAAGATCAGATACTCCTGATAGATGTCTTTCTAATATACTCTGGAAATTCAACATTTCTCTATGTTCATGTAGGCAATCTAGCACACCTTGTATTTAAGAAAGTTTCCTTTTCAAATGTTTATTGAAATTTAAGGACTTTGCCTCTATTAACAACTTTGTAGTTCCTTCTTACTACAGCCATCTTTTTCTTTAAAGACTAGTATGCCTCTTTATGACTCCTTCCCTCACTAGGTTAAATAAATCCATTTTCCACCCATATATTACATTTGCAAGGCCTCTGCTTCTTTCTCTTGTCTCTCTTCTGGACTCTAGGTAGTCATTTCACAGTTTTCCCACAGTTTTCAACTGAAAGCTCAGTTAGCAGCTGAAGTATTTCAAGCTGTGATTTGCTACTTCTTGTCTCCAACCACCAGCCCTACGAAAGTATCTCACTGAATGCTGTGTAAGTGCCTAGAGAAAGTTCATGAGAAGACTTTTTTACATTGCACTTCGGGATATTATTGGGAAAGGAAAAAAGAAATGGGAGGCAACACCTTCCAAGTCTGATTCTGACTGAAATAATCCTCCAATGATGTCATCCATGACCTTCTTTTCACTTTACTGTGAAAATACAATTTTTTATGCTAAAGCAGGAGAAATCTTAGAATTTTCTCGATGACACAATGTTTTACAACCAGCATGTGAATTTACTTCTGAAACTCAGCAGAAAATTATTTTAGAGAGTTAAAAAAATCAATTATAAAAGTGTTAAAAATAATGAAGGCAATAAAACACTTTAATCAAGCCTAGTGCTGTGCAAATCATGACAAAAATTAGCTAAGAAATAAAATTAATTTTCCTTTGGACTGTTTTACTTCCCTTCTGATAATAATCACAAAGTCAGTTTGTGTTACTTGACAGTCATTATTTCTTTTTATCTGTCTAGATTCAAGACAGGGCTTCCAGATGAAAATTATGGTTTGCTTTAAAGGATAAGTAGAATCTTTCTGCGTTGCTTGCAGTTTCATTTCCAATGAAATGCAGCTCTGACGCTGCTCTGGTGCAAATGGTACTCAGACTTGACAGTCAGTCACATTTAAGGTGTATATCCTGCCAATTCCTCCACCCCATGCCTCTGCGAAAACACCAAACCAAAACCCAAACCTATCTTGCATTATAAAATCCAGAAACATCTCCCTTTTGGTGCTTCACTCACGTACCTTAAATATTTCGTAGTGGTACTGATGAGTTTGTTTCCTTTGTGGTCCTTTACTTCCAATAATAGAAAATAAGTTAAGCAACTGGCAGAATTTCATTTCTGATAGACTTCACAAACTCATAGAACCATAGAATGATTGGATGAGACCTTGAAGATCATGTAGTTCCAACCTCCTGCTGTGGGCAGGGAACCTTCCACTAGACCAGATTGCTCAAAGCCCCACCCAACCTGGTTTTGAGCACTTCCAGGGGTGGGGTTTCCACAGCTTCTCTGGCCAACCTATTCCCATGCCTCACTACCAACATAGAACAGAATTTCTTCCTTATATCTAAACTAAACCTGCCCTCTGTCAGTTTAAAAGTATTGTCTCTTGTCCTATCAGTACACACCCATGTAAAAAGTCATTCTCCAGCTTTTTTGGAGGTCTTGGAGATCTTTGTGGTCCCTTCCATCCCAAACCATNCTACCAACATAGAACAGAATTTCTTCCTTATATCTAAACTAAACCTGCCCTCTGTCAGTTTAAAAGTATTGTCTCTTGTCCTATCAGTACACACCCATGTAAAAAGTCATTCTCCAGCTTTTTTGGAGGTCTTGGAGATCTTTGTGGTCCCTTCCATCCCAAACCCTGATTAATGATAAATGTCATCGTGACTTTTAGAATATTGAGTCAGAGGCTGCAATGTCTATTTCCAGTGTGTTGGAGGGTGCAGAGGGGGAGAGAAAGGTCAGGGAGATTTTTCAAAATTGCAACTTTGGTAGCTATAGCTCCTGCTTTAAGCATTATTTTCGTGCTATTGGTTTGGAGTGTAGAGATCTGTGTGTCCTTGCATGGGATCAGGCTTGCATAATTGATTTAAAAAAAAAAAAAAAAAAAAGAAGAAGAAGCAGTTTAGTTTATAGAGCAGCACTCACAGCCCTCTGGCATTTAATTATGTAGCTCTGCTATCTATATTCAGGAAGCTTTTTATTTTTTTCTTTTTTTTTTTTTTTCCCACACGTTTCTCATAAGGCTACTACATCTTTATTGGCTACATTGAATATGTGTCAATGGAGTTGTTTTCCATGCTGCATGAGTGCCCTGATGCTGTGATATGCTTTTGGCAACTCTGAAATAGAAAGCAGTAACATCAGTGCAATACAAGAACAGTTCAGGACAGACAAGTGAGAGAGAGCAGCTACCACATTGCCTGTCTCATATAATAGCTGTTAATAATGGATTAGGATCCTCTCTGAGGCTCTGAGACAGGGCAGATAAAAATGATAACCAATTTTGTGGCATGTACATGACATAAACTCAGTTTGAGGTTGTGCAATTAATAGCATTAAGTAGCATAAACTACAGCAAGGTTTATAATTTAGACTACAGAATGTTATTGTATGTAGAAAACAAAAAGACTTTCATGCAGCTTTAAAAACAGATGTGTAAGGGAAACTTTTAAAATACATTACAAGTGTTTTGGGTTTTTTGGGGTTTTTTTTTAAGTAGGAAAACAGTTACCTGTTTTCAGAAGAATAGGGTTAAAAATGAACTATCTAGTGGTAAATAACTCAGCCTTGATGAACCACAGAGGAAGTGTACCTAGTGTAAAAGCAGCATCTCATGAGGTTTTGTGCCCACATTACCAAAAAAGGTGTTCTTTGGATGGGCAGAAAAGGAAAGCCCAACAGTCAAGCCAACTGAAGTGGCCATCTCTTCTTACTATTTTCAAATGGAGACAAACTTTGGAAGAACGTCTACTGAAGAAGCACAAAACTAGATTGAATTGTTTCCAGGTAATGTGTCAGTTACAGAATACCTTGGCTCTTGTAAGTAGTATGGTTACACATAATCAACAATTGCATATGGTGGTGTCTAAGAGATTAACATTAGATATGCCTGTCATATATTGCTCCTAATTTGCACTGTTTTTTTGGAAACTTGTTATGAATACGTTTTCAGAATTTTTGTTAGTGCGCAGCCAAAAATATGATGTTTTAAAAGGCTAATTCAGTTCTCACTGATGTTTTCTGAAGTGTCAGCATGTATAATTTAATAGGTTTTGCTGAAAATCATGGAGTCTTTGCAACATCTCAGATGAGAGCTCTCAAATAAGAGATAATTCATTTTAAATATCAATATGGCTATATGAATTTTATAGTCAATATAATGACTGTTATGTAGTATTATATTTCAGAGATTACAAATGAAGTCTTATTTGCTCTGCATTATATTTTTTCAGTTCCATATTTGATTAAAAGCAAATTGAAAATAAAAATGTTTACAGTAAACATAGCAATTATTGTAGAGGAATATTGACAGTCACTGTTATGTTTGCAAGAGTGTGCGAGTTCTCACTACATTTCAACCTCACAGTTTGAAGTCCCACAGTAAACTGCATGAAATAAAGATAGATTTGGAAATGGTATCTCAATAAGACTCTGTAAGAATTTTGTTAAAGTCAAAGTCTTTTGCTAACTTCAGTGCAAGCAAAGTTGTGATAATAATCTTTGGAACATGTATTACTAGTAATGTTAGATATTAATATGTTGGACCGTGTATATTGCTGCTTATATCTGTTTTCAGGATATTGTGTAGCGAACAGTTTCTGCTATTTTGTTGCTACTCTAACAAATTTATTCTCGTTAATGCTGTCACTTGCAGATGGACAGTTATAATTCATGGACATAACGACATCTCATTCTAAGTTAACCTTCAAACAGAAATCCTTTTAAACTTCAGAAGACAAAACTTAACTGTACAAAAGAGTATAAAGCATTTTTTAACGAGGACTGGATTATATTATGGTTCTGGTAGCAGTGCTTGAGTGATAATGGGAAATGGGTCATAACGATCATTCACAATTCCCTTCTTTTCAGAAGTTTCCTTTTTAAATTTAAATGCGGTGAAAGCTTTAGTAGAGGATTACTTTACAGAATTCTTGTACTGTTCATTTGCAGAATAATCGTTTATAGAATGAACTGCTTTGTACTCATTTGACAGTGTTAAGCAGCAAAATCAAAACACCCTCTGCACAATTCTTTTTCCCCCAACATTTTCTTGCATCTCTCTTTGAAAATAAGACCCCGAAGTAAAAAAAAAAAAAAAAAATTAATAAAGAGAGGAAATATTTTAAAATGCACTTGTCATGTTGGCAAGAACTCAAACATAATTCTATTTAAATGTTCTGTAACACACACAACTTTGATTAAAACCAATATGTAAATGTTTAATCTTTCCAACGTTAGTATGGGGTAGTGGAAGGAAAAATTGTTAAAGCAAGCAACTTTGAATAAGTAGAAAATAGAGAGATCTAATATATTATCATGCTTAGCACAGAAAAATATATTGATACTTAAATACAAGTAGATTTACCATTACAATATAAACAAGATAAACTTTATTATTTATTTTCATATTATAATATGTATAAATGATTTAGAGAATTTGTGTACCAGCTTGGTGTTGACTTTGAGTGTAGGTGACAGATTCTTAGGAGGGTGAAAAGGAGCAATATACCTTTGTTGCCTCATTTGAGTTAGGGATGAACAGTCAAGAATTATATTTATTAGGTGATCCTAAACTGCAAATTTATGTAGCAAAGAAACTCTGTGTGATGAATCACAAAAGGATCTTTAAAAACTCTGAGATAAAATGGTTGATGAAATTTAGAATGAACAGTTGTAAATCTGTGCATGTGGTGGTGGAGTCTGGGTGAACACTTAATAAGGTGGGCTTCGGATACTCAGGACAGAGATCTTAGTTATGCTAATTCCCAGATAAGATCACCTCAGCTGAAAAAAAAGAAGACAAAAAAAATCCAACCCCCAAGCCCCTTCTCCTATGCTAGAAATTATTAAGAAATGCAGAGAGCACAGAAACAGGCTATGACCAGAAATTAGGAGAACAGAAACAGTGTCAGGCAGGAGTTTCCCTTTTGATGGGGTAACTTTGAGAAGCAAGAGAAAATAGGACTATGGGGATTTTCACCTCTTGAAGCAAATGCTGGGGAGATGCAGTAGATGGGATATCTTGAGGGCAGTGCACACATAATGGGGGTCACATATGCAGCAGACCGTATGCCAGAAAGTTTCTGAGGTTGGTGAAATCAGCCAAGAACATCCTCAGGTGCAACAGCCAGAGAAGAGTCCTGCCCAGTCTAGAACTATTAAGATGCTCCATCCAAGTGTCTCCGCTGAAGAGGGACGGATGACAGAGGTGCACACTTAGATAGAGCAGCTGTGTTTTGTGAGTAAGTTTAGAGGGGCAGGTGGTAGCACTGGGGGGCTGCAGCACACCAAACTGGAGAGGGAGGTGCTGATCTATTCACCCTGGTATCCCGTAAAAATCCAATATAATCTGCTTTAACTTTTGGTCAGCCCTGAAGTGGTCAGGCAGTTGGACCCTGTAGGTCCCTTCCAACTGAACATTATTTTGTTCTATTCTACTCTATTCTGTTCTAGGTATTTCCATACTACTTGGGCTTGAAGAAGGCTACATGCCCAAACTTTGATGTCTGTGGTGGTGCAGATCAAGAAATCTCAGTAGTGACCTTTCTCTGTTCTCCTTTCTGCTTACACAGGAGAGTAGGAGATGAGCTCCTAGAGCAGGGGTCAGCAAACTCAGCTATAGCAACTGAGTGACAATTGTCCTTTTTCCTCTTCTGGCTTCTTTGATACATGGGATACTGGATAAATGGCCATTTGGTCCAATTGCTATTACTGATCTTAATGTTGTTACATTTGGTTGGGAGATGGTATCTCTGACAGATTGTTGAGGTTTTTTGGTTTTCTGTTGGTTTTGGCTGGTATAGAGTTAATTGTCTTCATACTAGCTGGTATGGTGCTGTGTTTCGAATTTGTGATGAAAAGTGTCCATAACACAGGGATGTTTTTGTTGTTGCTGAGCAGTGCTCCCACAGAGTCAAGGTTTCTCTGCCCCTCACAGTGCCCTGCCATAGAGCAGGCTATAGGTGCACAAGAAGTTGTGAGGGTACAGAGCCAGGGCAGCTGATCCCAACTAACCCAAGGGATGTTCCATACTCTATGCTTTTGTGCTCAATAATAAAATTTGGGGGAAGAGGAAAGAAGTGGGAAGATTTGGAGCGATGGTGTTTGTCTTCCCAAGTCACTGTTACGCGTGGTGGAGTCCTGCTGTCCTGGAGATGACTGAACATCTGCCTGCCATGGGAAGTGGGGAATGAACTCCTTGTTTGGCTTTGCTTGTGTGTGACTTTTATTTTGCTTATTTAACAGTCTTTATCTCAAAACATGGATTTTCTCTCTTCTACCCTTCCCATTATTCCCCTCGTCCCACAGAGAGGGAGCGAACAGCTGCGTGGGCTGCCTACTGGGGTTAATAGTTTAGTAAAAAAACAGAGTTAGTAAAAAACAAGAGGTTTTTTAGCAGAGTATGGATTATATAATGACTTATAATACCTAAGAATGGAAAATCAAGTTTATTCCAGTTTAAGTAAGTTTTTATTAAAGCATATAATATTGTTTGCAGTAGGTTTTGAAGAGCATGGGAGAAGCAAAACTTAAGGAGGAAAAATAGAGAAAATGTTAGGAGATAAAAGAAACAGGAAGACGTAAATAGGATCATCACGCCTTAGAGAAGGTATGCATACAGTCCAACCAGCCATTTATAAATATTTTTACTTAAGATTTGTTTGGGAAAGATCATATTGTGGTAGGTGATTTGATTTATTGCTTTGGGAACCTTGGTTAAAGAATAATGATTCCGATGGTAAATGCACAGTGAAGTTCATTCTGCTTTTCTAAGACTGGAACAACTACTTTCTGCTGCTTGTCTTGCCTTTAGGCCTTGGATTAGCACCAGAGACTTATGAAACAGCACAAGCGGTGTAATATCTCACTAAACTAGGTTCAGCCTGGAAACAGCCTTAGTATCATAGAATCCTAGAATGGTTTGGGTTGGATCATCCAGTTCCAACCCCCCTACCATGAGCAGGGTCACCTTTCACTAGACCAAGTTGCTCAAAGCCCTGTCCAACCTGACCTTGAGGCCTTTCAGTGTCCTCTTTCCAGTGGTTCGTTTGGGGGTGTTTTTTTTCCCCACTGAGCAAGAGAAATTATCATCATATTGACAGTCAAATGAGATTGATATTAATTGTGCTTCAGAATGAGTCTGAAGCCCTTGTCACCTTTCTCCATAGGCCTTATTACTTGCACATGTTCAATATCTGATGCTTAAAGTTTCTTAAGTCTGAGAAACCTGGAAGTCCTTCACTGACTAAAATAGATCTCTCCCTGAACCCTTTTACTGATGAACCAGTTTTTTCTTTCACAGATACTATCATGATAGCAGCAATTTTGAGTTAAAGTTCACATGTGCTGTGGACATGTCATATTTTGTGCTCCCCTTTCCAGTCTTTAGCTTGCCTGAGAGGTCAGTATTCCCCATGGAGAGCGTCACGTATTTTGCATCGACTTAAACCAAGCGTCTGCCATAAATATTTTGCAAGCTGTAATTTCAACAGAGAGGGGGGAATTAAGCACTTTCCTTTGCATGTAGCTTGCACCAGCTGCATGCTTACTGCTGTGCCACCAGTTGTGTACATGTGTTGGGTCTGGCTCAGCTGGAGTTCATCTCCCCATAGCAGCCCTCAAAGTGCTGTGCTTTGCATTGGTAGCTAGAAGGGTGTTGGTAACACACAAGTGTTTTGGCTGCTGCTGAGCATCAGCACTGTAACATTCCTTCCTCAGTCGAGGGCAAGATCCTGGGAAGGGACCCAGCTGACCCAAACTGAGCAAGGGGATATTCCATACCATATGATGTCAGCTCAGATATAAAAGCTAAGGCAAGGAAGCAGGAAGGCAGGCATTCCTTGTCTCCAGTGGCTGCCTGCAGAGGAACCGCTACATGTGCTGAAGCCCTGCTGCTTGGGAGTGGCCGACCATCGCTGCTGATGGGAAGCAGAGAGTAAACCCTGCTATCTTCCGCTTCTCTTTTGTGCACACAAGTTTTCACCTGGCTTCTGCTTTAATAAACTGCCTTATCCCAACCCATGAGTTGTTTTCCATCTTACTCTCTCCCCTGTCCGGCTGGGAAGGGGAGTGATAGAGTGGCTGGGTGGGCACCTGGCGTTCAGCCAAAGTACAGAAGGTCTGGGCTCTTTGAGGCTGCTCCATGTAACTTATGCTAGAAAGCAGCCAGATGTAGTAGGTCTTCTCTTCCAGCTATTCCAGTTTGTTGATTGCTATTGTCCCTTATGACAGAATTGAATGAAATAAAAAATGTATTCAAGTTCTTAATGTAATTTTACTCTAATTAGATATGGAAGGGAAACTACTACCTATAATTGTTTTTCTGCATAAATCTTTCATGGTCACAACAAATCCTTGAAGGAAGAAATACAGTCTTTCTTCCCCTTCTTCCCGAGCCTTCCCCTGCTGTCATTGCCTTCTAATGTTGTTTTCTGAAGTGCCAAAGTAGAGAGTTTCAAAGGCAAACAACAAGAGACAATAAAATAATGTTTCTTTTGTTTCACATATATAAGGCAGTTATCTTCTACAGTCTGAAATTCTCTTAATAACTGGTCTTAATCTCCTATATTGAGGTGATTAATCATATAGATATTTCTGGACTGCTTCTGGACTAAATGAATATAAGTCAGTGTTACAATACACCTGTGTTAACACCATTAAGAATGAAGTGAATTACTAGGTAATTGTGAATAGTGTGCACCAAGTGATTTTCTAAATATTTGTGTTCACATACCACTTGATCACATACAAGTTGCTGGTGGACTTTAAGAATTTATTCTAGAAAACAATATAATAACCTTATCCTTTCAGAGTGCAAGAGTTCCACTGAAGAGATTAGAAAGGGTAGGGCTGCAGAACAGCATTTAATCTCGTGAATCTCTTCTCCAGTATATGACTACAGCCTGAATTGTGTAAGACAAATTTAGCTTTTAAGATTACTAGGTTTAATAAAATCCAAAACAGAGAAATATTCCCAGACTGGAAAGAAAACACAATATAATTTTACACAAACTTAGGAATATCAATAAGCAGAAGATGGGACTGCTGTGGATTGAATTGGAAACCATCTTTTAGAATCCTGTCACTGTGGTGGATAAGCACCACATAAAATGTAGCTTTAATATTTGAAACCTAGAAACACTGCAGCTCAAAGAGATTTTATTATGGAATCTGAAGTATTGCTTTCCTAGCTCACTTGAAAGGGGTTTATAAATACTTTTCATAATTATATTCTTTGTGTTAAAAGTAAAATTAGCCTGCAAAACACTCAGAAGAGACATTTGGAGCTTTACTGTCAATGTTTATTAGTCCAAAAGAATATCTTGGTGGACATTCTGGTCTAGTGTGAACTATGGCAGAAGCAAAGCTGGTATTTACTTTAAAGTTTCTCATATCTCTCTTCTTCAGGACACAGTTTTCAGTGTGTGAAACTGGGACAAATGTGATATCAAACCACTGCATGATGCCAGAAAGTGTGTCTAGAAAAGCTGAAGGAGGAGTTCACACTAAGGAGGGCAAAAAGGATTGCAGAGATGTTCTAAAGCAGAAAGCAGTCACTGTCCTTGATTTCCAGCCCTCCCACCACTCCTGGTTAAGAGGTGTCTGTTTCATTGCAATATAGAATAAAACTCTAGATCAAGCCCTGAAAACATGCATGAAATAGAATTATTATTTTTGTTTATCTCAAATATGAGCAGGATTTGGGAAAGAGGTCATGGGAATGAACATGACTGTCTTTGCTCATGTAAGGCTTCCGTGGAGTTGTTCGTATCGCTTGCCATACTTCAGGTAATTTTCATGAAGAAGAAAATGTGCTCACAAAACATCAATTTTGTTGGATATTAGTGGTGCTATAGGATTGATGCAGATGTGTAAGATTCCTAAATATTGCCTTAGTGGTGAATGCATTTGATAAAAGAATTTGAGAGATTGGGAGCAAGTTATAGACTATATTCACTGGGATTTGCACGTTGTGCAAATTTCTGATAGTTTTACAAATCTATTTTATTTGTTGTAATCAGATTATATTAACCAGAATAGGTCTGTGAGCACACTGCAGTGGGCTTTTAGGAAAATATTAGTAATATTTCCCTGCTATGGTATGTGTATCCACATAGGGGATGGAGATGAGATTGACGCCCTTGAATTATACTTTTTCCCAAAACTTCAATAATTGCTACAATTAAAATCTCAGAATTTGCAGTCAGAAAATGGAAATTTTTTGTTGTTAATAAAGGAGACTAATAGAGTAACTCATCCTTCTGATTCCTCACACAAGCTTTTATTTATACTGTGAGAATCAGGGCACAAGCCATGTGCCACCTCGTGGCTTCCGTAGTCACTGCACTTGATTTAACAGACAAGTGTTGGCTGAAATATGTTTCATGCCCTTTCTTTTCAAATGACGACTTGCACACAAACCGTAGTTGAGAGAAGAAACAGGAGTCTTTTTGGAGGGGAATAACGTTGTAGGCCACTGAGAATGAGAGGTGAAACATGGAATTTGGGGAATTTTTTTCTCCCTTCCCCTCATTTCCATCAAATAATTTCAGCCTTGAAGCAATTTGCTATAATTGTTCATCACTCATCTTTGTAATGGTGAAGTCAGCTCCTCTTTTTGTATTCTACTTGCATTTTTTAATGAAAACAATTAACACACTGGCTGCTATGTCTTTTAGATAGAAGTTTTTCGCAGTGTATAAACAGAAGGTCACAACTTAACTGGGTGCATTGTTTTACTTGACTAGTTTCAATGTAGACAATAAAATATTTTATTTTCTTGACTGCAAACAATGTATCAATGATCAGGTTTTACCTGCATTATGGAGACAGGCAACATAGTAGCGTCCCTCCCAAAAAGGAAAAAAAAAAATTAAAACCAAAACAACAACAACAAAAGCCAGGGGGGAAAAAAAAAAAAAAAAGCACACCACAAAAAACCTCAAAACTGATAATAAAACCAAAACCAAACCAACATGCTATTATTTTGCAGCCCTGGTCATATTTTTAAGAAAACCTTTGTCCTCCTGGTGATTAATTTTTGCAATATCTTGGGAGTTTACCTCTGGTGTGAAACTGTGAAATAGAATCTTTCATGGAGAATTAAAATGTGTTTTTAACAGGAACATGGAATTATAGCCAGTAAGGCTCTAGTACAGTGTCAGGGACATACCTCGGACGTGCCACAGCAGCAGCAAATGGGGAAAGTAAGGGGGCATTTGTGTGAGCAGGGGTTAACTGACAGATCAATTCATCTATTAAAGAACATGCCAGACCACTCTCTGCAGAGGATCTGCTGTTTCCAGGAGAAAGAAGGAGAGTTACCATCTGCAGTGGGTCTGAGTATTGCTGAGAGCACGGACAGAAGTAACAGTTTAGAAAAGCAAGGTTGGGAGATGTGCGGAAGGACTCAAGCCACGTGCAAGGCAGGGGTTTTGTTCCATACAGCTGCCCCAGAGGCTCTGGTGACAGAGACAATGACCAGAAATATGGGGTCCAAGACCAGTACCACAGTGATGATATTGCAGTTCTGAGAGATCACCATCTCTTCTAATTTGAAGCATTTCCCTTACTTTTAACAGAAGTGGTATATCTGAAGTTGGTGGGGTTTGTTTTATTTTCTTCCTTTTTGAGGTGTGGAAAACCAGCATCCATCAGAGAGATAGTGGTGCCAAAGACATAGATCACACTCATAACTGGAACGATTTACTGATCATTTTTTATGCCTTTTATACATCATCTGCATATTTGCTGCCTACACAATCTCTCCTTAGGTTTTGCCTGTACAAATTAGCTTGATTCACAGATGAACACTTTTAAGCAGCTTTGATCATGTCATTCAGTACCTGCATCCATTCTTGGGTGTAAAAATTAACAAGTGACATAGGGGGTAGTAAAATAACTGATTTATGAACTGAAACTGGGACTTCAGAACTTCAGCATAAGCTGTAGATCTGTCAACCCTTGAAATGTTTGTAACTCACAATAATTTATTTTCCTGTCGAGGTTTATTTGTGTCTTACGTTCTTCATCTACAGAATACCTGAACTGCAACTTTTTCTTTGTACTAAAATGCCAAATCAACAAATTCTGCTTGTCCAGATTTAATTGTATGATAGAACTTTCTGAAAAAGGGGTGGGGTTTATCTCTTTAAATTTTAACGAGATGAAGTCATTAGTCTTCCTATTTACTAAAGCTTCATCATCTCTTGTTTTCATGTTTGGGAAAGTTCGAAATTCATAGTTTAACTGATCTTTTTGAGGAAACCCTATTAGAACACAGACTTTCACTTACTAAATATTTGCCTAATTCTGAATTTGTTTTTATGAAGAGTTCTTCTAACAGGTGTATGATGGAACAACTGTGACAGTCTATGGAGAATTCATACTTCCATGACTCTGCAATTAATTTATAGTCTTTTTGCTTAAAATAATAAAATCATAGAACTATAATGGAAATATAAATAAATAAATGCATATGTACACACAAAATATTGAATGAGAACTGAAGATCTATATATGTTCATTCTTCTAAGAATGATCTTATGTCAGATCAGAAAAGTAACATTGTGGGTTAAAGGAATGTTTTCTATCTGCACAAATACTTTTTAGAACTCAGAACTCTGTCTCATAAGCAAAGAGAAAGCATGTTGCACGTTTCCAGTCATTCAAACTATCGTGCAAGCACTGGCCAAGTCAGATCATAGTTGGATCTATCTTGTTTTCAGCCAGAATTTGGCACTAAAATCCTCTGTCTGATGCTTTGACACCTTTGTGTAACTCCTTAGCTAAATTTCTTCTGCATATGTTTTTAATCAGTTATCATTTCATTACTGCTAAACAAGAAGCTTGTGAGCTTTCAGATACTAATCTTGAAAAAACAGCAGCATGATTTGGCCTTTATGAACAAATACAATTTCCCTTTAATGCCTGTATTGAATAGAAACACGGAGATTATTTGAACACATGCTTCACTGCAATACGTATTTTTGGAAAAATGTTCTGTCCCGGTGGTCATAATTTCACCTTTGAAATTTTAAAAGGGAATCACACAACTACTGGGACAGAGAAAGATAAACTTGCTTATACAAAATGCTCAAAAGTACAAAATACCAAAAAATTGTATGGAATAAATTGATGAAGAATTTGAAACTACTTGAGATGAAGTTCAAGAATTTGTAGTCTAGATCAGCCTCAGAAAATGGAAAGGCAGCAGAAGGACAAATACTTGTATTAATGTTTGTGGGTTGGGGGGGCGGGTGGGAGGAGTAAGGGAGATAAAAAACAAGCAAGAAGCTATAGAAATATATAGATGAATGTATGAAGGTGCTTCACAGCATAAATACACAGTTGTTTAGATTTTAGAGCCTTCCTTGGAAGGACTCTAGTCCACACTCCTGCTCAAAGATGATTCAATTTTGATTTCATAGAAGTTGTTGTGGGCTTTGTCAAACCTGGTCTTCGAAATCTCTAAGAACTGAGACCACACAGCCTCCCTGGAAGACCTGTTCCAAGACTTACATTCCTGTAGTTGCTGACAGGATGATAGCCATGTGCTTTTTCTTCTGATTTTTTTCTTTACAAATCTTAGTCTCCAGTTTAGTCCAATTGGCCCTAGTTGAGCCCAGAAAAGGAAAAAACTGTTGTGAGATTGATATTGAAAAAATATCATTGCTCTGCCATTACTCTGCCATTTAACATATCCCATATATTTTATTGAGTTTATCTAGCAATTTTTGGGCCTCTTATTATTATTTTTTCTAATTTATTTGTCATTATTTTCTCTCTGTTGTTAGTAACTGGGAGTGGATTTCACCCTTCCTTGCCCCAATCCACAATGCTTTGCTTAATGTATATTAAGTTACTCTTACCCTTTTTTTTTTCTGAAAATACTATGAAATGCAAGTTATATTCAGCTCTTTTGTTGATTTTCCTTTTTTTGAACCACATGCCTGATCTCAGCAGTTAACATCCAAAACCTTCCATTCTTGGTTTAAATCTTGCAGGCTATGAAGGAACAGGAAGTGAATACAGAAAATGTTGAACCCAAGTGAGGAAATGTAGGAAACAGATCAGTAATTGCCCGGTTTATTATTGAGGAAACATTTAAGAATGCAGTATGGTTTTCTAAATTGCTTAAATGTTTTTCAAAATATTTCTCTTACTATAGAGGGTGTAGCAGTTTAGCAGACAATCATGATCCAAGTCCAAGTTACTATACTGAAAATGCAAGTTGATTTTGCTTAACTTTTAATCCTTCTTTTTTTTTTTTTTTCTGTGTGTGTGATTCTTGTAGTGCTCTGCATTCTGTACAGTGACCTTTTCAAGTATGCAATCACTTGCAAATTTATTTTAATAATGTATCTGTTTTGGCCCTAGTTGAGTGTCTGTTATAATCAGTGAACATTAACAAAGGGGACACAAGCTGGCATTTGCAGGTATTTACATATGCAAAATTAGAAAGACAAAATTGTTATCTTTTCTATATTGTTGAAAAAATTCTGTGTATTCATTGAAACTGTTTAAGGAGGCTGATGGACTGGTATGAACCTTAAATATTCACGTATTTTGTTGACACTTAGGAGAAACACTAAAGGACTCTTCAGAAGAGGGGGAAAAAAAAGATGGCTCACTCATTACAGCCATAAATTTATGGCAAAGGTAATATTATTTACTAAGAGCATCTAGAAGTGTGTCAGGGTTCATATTTTCAATCATTTGAAACTGCTTCTAATGACTTGTTATGTTTGATTAGTATTTTACAATAGTTATTCAGATTTGTTGTATCCATTATCTTGAGTACTACTTCAAGGCTGGTTTTTAAATGTATTTTGTCAGAAAATAAGTTCATGAGAAATTTAAAAATTGGTATATTAGCATTAAAAATAATCAAAGTTGCTTTTAAGTAAGTTAATTTAAATGTAAAAGCACTTTTTGTAAATAGAACTGTTAATAATCTGCTGTAATTCATTGACTGGGATCAAAAGAATTTAAAATTACTTTTGCATCAGGTGTTAACTGTTTAATAGTAAGGAAAAAACAAATTGAGAAGTCTGATCTTCAAAGTATTCTTAAATTTCTTTTGTGCAAAAAGCTTGCTTGATATCACGTAGAAACTTAATTTGTGTACTACAAGTAGAATAGATGAAATTTTCCAATTTGATTTTGTAGCTCTTGACTCTGGGTTGACAAGTAACCCTCAGAACTCTGAAAAAGAAAACAATAACAACAACATGGAACTGGTAAAAAAACCCTTATAACTGATAACACCTACTACTTTTAGAATTGCTTGATTCTGCCTGTACAAAACTCAGTATCAGTTGCAAGGGGATCAGCATTCCACTGAGCTAGGAAGTCTGTGAGATCCTGGTGTTGGGGATGCTTGCAAATCTAGAATAGGGAATGTTGCTGAAAGCAGGGCTGCTGGAGATACTGATGTATTAAAGTACGTTATCACACACCCAGCATCGCTGTGATCTGCAGGCATTACATGCAGTGTCGCTGTCCATAGGATATTACCGTGCATTGCACAGATTTTTGCTGTAGCAAGGGCTCTGCTATGAGAGAGACTGAATTTTACTGAAGCTAAGTCTTGACCTTATTAATTGTGTCCCCGAGAACTGGGAAACAGCCCAAAGTAGCTCCTGCAGAGTGCTTGGCTCCTTACAAGAACAACGTCATGCCACCTTCCCAGTACCCTTCTGCAGTTTCCCCTTGGCAGTGGGGTTTAACCTGGATGCACAAAGACATTCAGGACAGAATGACATTGGGAGCCAGAGCCAGGCAATTATTGTGCTTCAGATTTCAGCAGTAGCTACTTTTAATGATGCCAGAGCGATGTAGAAAACCTCTCAGAGGCATAATAACAGCTTTCATCTCTTGTTTTGTTTTATATTTGCTGAAGTTCAGCTTTTAACACCTACTACGGCAGAGACTTCTCCAGTACAATCTCACTAAATGAAATAGCTCTTTGTTTGGAAATGCATATTCCCTTGTTTATTGTTTTTTGTTTGTTACTAACAGCACAATAAAATGAAATCTAATGATGTTGTCATTAAGAATATTCAGTTGGGGGAAAAATTATCATCAGTCCAATGTACCAGTTACAATAACAGAGGCTCGTCTGTTTATCTCAGATTGAGTTACAGCATTATCATTCTGCTCAATGTCAATGATCAGCGGGAGTGGGTGGAGCTCCACCCGGGGAAGCTAGCGGATCAACACAGCAGGGCGTTACCATTCCAGGAAATTGCTGGGATGCGTTAATGATAACTTCCTTCTCCAAACAATAGACAAGCCAATGAGGAGAGGTGCTGTTCCGGACCTTGTTCTCACCAGCAAGGAGGGGCTGATGGGGAATGTGAAGCTCAAGGGCAGCCTGGGTTGCAGTGATGATGAAATGGTAGAGTTCAAAATCCTTGAACGAGGAGGGCAAACAGCAAGCTCACTACCCTGGACTTCAGGAGAGCAGAATTTGGCCTCTTTAGGGTCCTGCTTGGTAGCATACCATGGGGTTGGAGCTCTGGAGGGCCCCAGACATCTGGTTGTTATTCAGTGATCACTTCCTCCGAGTTCAGGAGCACTTCATCCCAACAAAGACGAAGTCAGGCACAAATGCCTGGAGGCCTGCATGGGTAAACAAGGAGTTAATGAGAAAACTCAAGCCAAAAAGGAATCCTAAAGAGGGCGGAAGCAAGAATAGGTAGCCTGAAAGGAATACAGAGAGATTGTCCAAGCAGCCAAGGATCAGGTTAAGAAAGCTAAAGAAGTGACAGAATTATATCTGGCCAGGGATGCCAAGGGCACAAGAGGAGCTTCGATAGGTATGTTGGTGATAAAAGGAAGACCAGGGAAAATGTGGGTTCTATCCAGAAGGAAACAGGAGACCTGCTTACCCAGGATATGGAGAAGACTGAGGTACTCAATGAATTTTTTTGCTTTAGACATCACTGGCAAGTGCTCCAACAACACAACCCTGGTAACAGAAGCTGCGGAAGGCAAGGGAAGGAACTGGGAGAATAAAGAACCTTCAGCTGTAGGAGGAGATCAAGTTTAAGACAATCTAAGGAACTTGAAGGTGCACAAGTCCATGGGACCAGATTACAGTGGATTCTGAAGGAACTGGTGGATATATTATATAATATAATAATTTTCATCACTATGCACTTTATCTCACTACTTTTCATTTCAACAAGAGTATAATAAATGAAATTCTGTGTTAATTTGGTTCATACTGCCATTAAGATACTCTGGACTGTCACAGGACAGGAATGGGTAGTAAAATTGAAGGCCTGTTAAATTGCAAATCCTGGTTTCTTTAATGAAGTACAAAAATTAATTAACACGAATTTGCTATATCCAGTCATAGATATACTTGTTACTGGTGGCTGGTTTCCCCTTTTCAGCACCATCCAAGCTGTGTTTAAAAGTGTCTTGGCGAGCATATCTTCCTTTTAATATGTTTATCAACTCTCAGTTGGATGCTGAAACATTTTGTAATAGAACTGCTAACTTAGTTTTCATTAGAGAATCTCTTGGGGAAGGTATGATAGTGTATTTTTAGTATCTGAAATATTATCTAAATGAGAGAAAGAAGGAGGCGTGGGAAGTCCCTTTCTCTTATGACAGAAATACTTAAAACAGCAGAAACACAATAAATAAAATGTGAATGTCATGATGTCTCAGTCAGGGGAATAGGAGTGTAATCAGAAAGTTGATACTGGAGTCTGAAACAAGCATATGTGGAGAGTGAAGCTGGAAGAGAGCAGAACCAGTTGGTGTGGCTGCAAGGAGGACAAAGAAACTGCACCTCATGCAACTCTTTCTGGAAATATGAATCAAGTGGATACAGGAAAAAAACCAACATTTCTTTTTGTATTACTGATACTATAATAAAAAAAATATACTTTATATAGGAAATGTTTATTCTATGTATATATAAAGGAAAAAAATCTGAGAGAAATTATAGATTTAGTAAAAGTCAAAGACTAGAGAAAGTAATTATAGTTATTACATTGTAGCTATCACAACTGAGTGTGGTACTGTCATGGTTTAATCCCAGAAGGCAGCTGAGCCCCACCCAGTCACTCACTCACTCCCCCCATCCCATGGGTTGGGTAAGAGACTTGCAACAGGCAGAGTGAGAAAACATTCAGTTTAATAGGTAAAGCAAAAGCTGCTTGTGCATTTAAAGCAAAGCAAGGAATTAATTCACCACTTCCCATGGGCCAGCAGGTGTTCAACCACGCCCAGGACAGCAGGGCTCTATCATGTGTAAGGGTGACTTGGAAAGAGAAATGTCATCACTCCAAATGTTCCCCATTTCCTTCTTCTCCCCCAGCTTTATCTGCAGAGCATGAAACCTTATGGTCTGGAATATCCCTTGAGTCAGTTGGGGTCAGCTGTCCTGGCTGTGTGCCCTCCCAACTCCTTGTGCACCCCCAGCCTCCATGGTGGTGGGTGGGTTGAGGAGCAGAAAAGGCCTTGACTCTGTGCAAGCACTTCTCAGCAGTAATGAAAACATTCCTGTGTTATCAATTATGTTTCCAGCACAAATCCAAAACACAGCCCTGTACCAGCTCCTATGAAGAACATTTACTCTAGCCCAGCCAAAACCAGAAAAGGGAGGCAGAACTGATAACATCTATTACTTGATTCTATCTATACAATCGTTTCTCAGTGTGTAACTTTGAAAAGTTTAAATGTTAAAGTTTTCCATGTCCTGTGTCTGTCTCAGATTGATCTGACCATTTTTATCCAGAATAATTTAGTCATTTAAGGACTGATATTAGGGAGTAAATAGACACTATTTATTTTCAAACATAACTAATTACACCTGGAATTCTTTTTTTGTACTACTGTTATTTAAGCACTTCTAGAAGAGGCAGATTATTTTTGTTAATTGTGATGCTTCTGAAAATGCAAGCAAATTTGGCTGAGTTTCAATCCAGAACTAACACAGGCTCTCCATATATTTGCTAGAGATAATAATTAAGTCTTCAAAGAGCTATTTTTCTTGCACATGTTGAAGGTTCTTACTGCTTCTACTGCCAACTAAAGTGCATGGGTATTATTTTCCCAGGGATTAAGCATGATTAGCTTCAAGATGAAGACAGCCTCTCTCTGTAACAAGTCACTCCATCCTTGGATGTGTTTATGTACTGGAACAGAAAGATCAAAATCTTTCTTTTTATTCCCTAGAATAATAAGCCCAACTGAGAAACAGACTGTATTAGTTTGGGAACAGCACTGTGTTAACACAGCTACATTTTGAGTCTGAGTAGCTTTGAAACTGGGCATTAGTGGTTATATGAATCCATCTGTGTAGATGGATTATGGGAAAGACAGGGTAAGGAAAGTGCAGCTGGGAACCAGGAAGGAAGAGGGAAAACTTAATCACTCAGATAACAAACTCTAGGGCAAATTGGAGCACAGGGAAATAACAAAAGACAAACAAGCAAAAATACCCCCAAACCCAAAACCTAAACTCACCTTCACACTAATCTTGGATGCTTATTTGTGCTTGATAATTCAGGATTTGCTCAGCCTTGTAAAGCACGTGAAGTGCATAAGAAAATTCATGTTGACATCAGCTGCATTTTTTGGTGTTTTTTTTTTATCGATCTTGCTGCAAATTAGACCTGAAGCTTTCAACTTCAATAGTGAGAAAATCAGGCATATGCAATGACCATGGGAGACAATGTTATTTCAAATGGCTTCCCTAGTGGAAGATAGAAACACTTTGGCAGAAGTGGGGGTCAAAGCCAGCAGTCACAGGAATTATTTAAGTTTTTTAGCCATAAGATCTTCTTGATTATCTGCACACACTCTCTGTTGTGGTGCAGATGAGAGAGATGTCTTGAAAACAATTTAATCCAGATAACCTTAATTTAATTCCAAAGGAGAATGGAAAAAACCCCCACATTCCTAGTCATTCCTGAGATATCACGAACTGTATATTTTCTTCAGACCAAGGAATATGCTTTGCCCAGTTAAAAGTAGGTGCATATGATGTTCCATATGGGTAAGTGACTTTAACGATCATTCTGAAATGCTTAATCAGATGACAAATATAACATCTGTTTACATATCTCCATTTGAGATAACTAACATTCTTTTCAAAGTCACCCTCAGGGGCTGGTAAGATAATATCGTGGTTCATTACTGGAGAAATTGAGGATAATTCTTTTTGTGGCTAACATCAATAACTACAGAATTGCAAAAGGTCTTGTAAAATATGGAAATTACCATAATCAGAATGATTTAGAATCTGATGGGATCAGGCTCTAGAAGCAGAAATGTGACTGTAATGAAGATTGAAATACTAAGGACCAGATTCTGAACTGCTTTTGACTGTTTAAATATAGTGTTTATTTGCATATAGGGAAGGGGACAGGGCTTTAATTCTCTGCATCTTCTCATTAGTTGTACCCAATGCAATGCATACATGCTAAAGTATAAGTCAGTGAATTGTTCAGTGTTCAGCCCAGTTTTGTTCTGGTCATGGTGTCATTCACCCATTTGTAAGACAGGGTTAGAGTTAAAAGTCAGAGCGAATAGGAGCCTTTCTTCTATGAATGAATTTTGCCAATTATAGATTGACTAAGTGGGTTTTAATGTCACACCAAGTTTCTAGATTTAAACAATGAGATGAGATTAATTACTTTTCAGGACTGAAACCTAATTGGGTCTAAGTTGTTGCCTTATGAATGCTATGATATGTTTACATTTTACAGGTGAATTGACAACTTTTGTGAGAAAAAAATGTAATTGAAAATAATTGCCACATTGGCAGTGTTGGCTATCTTATGGGACCATTTTCCTTACATGTTAGTTCCATTAAAATATCACAGTCCCAGACAAAACCCATGTGATATTTATTCATGCTTTTGCTGTGTTTGAGCCTGTTGATTTATGCTCAGCCCTCTAGGTCACTTGTTAAGCAAGGTTCTCTCCCTAACCTCCTTTGTGATGGCTGAAACCTGCTATTAAGGTTGTACTATCAAAATTCTTTCATGTATCCTGATGTACACCATTTCCAAAGTGCTCCAGACTTGTAGGTTCATTGTTTCACAGTTTTCCAGATGTATGATAGTCAAAGCAAAGCGATTTGAATATCACAAGTGAGATTTATAAAACAATACCTTGTTTTAAGCTACACTGGCATCCACTTCCTTCCCTCAACAGATGAATACCCAAATCACTCAGTTGAATCCTATAGTGACATTTCTTATTTCCATGCTGGACCCACACTGAGAGCAGAAGTCTGCCACAAAGCTATTCAAGTAATTAGATGGGAGATGAATGGCATCCATGAATTGGCTGCAGAGACAGAACAGGTGGTCCTGGTGAGCACCAAGTTGACCGCAAACCAGCCTTTGCAGCCAAAGAGGCCAGCAGTCTGCCAGGCTGCGATAAGCTGAGCCAGCAGGATGAGGGAGGTGATCCTTCCCCTCTGTTTAGCACTGACTAGTTCCTTCCCACCCCATTTAGTGATTCTGTGAACTGGGTCTGCATGAGAGTATGTGTGCTGTCTTTGGGTTGCTGACATGAGTAAAACAGGAAAGCATAGCAGCTCAATTGGAGCTCTTTTATTTGTTCGGTAACTAATGAGGCTACAGAAGGCATACTTTTGACTGCCCTTGAACTATTTACTGATTTCAGTAGATTTTGCTGAATGGTTTTTAATCTGGAAAAGGTTCTGGAGGTGCCTCAGTTCATCACACAGGCAGAGGTTCAAGAAAATCAGATGGTGACACATTCTATATATTGACTGCCAGTCACCTGTACGCATAGACACATAGAAAGCAAAGATGTGTGCCCAAGCATTTCTTGTACTACAGTGAGGACTAGTCAGTTTTGTGACTTCAGGTTGGAGATGAAGTGCAAAGTAAATGTCATGGAATTTACTGAAGATACTTGTTGTACCTAAAGAAGTATAGTAGATTCAGACTGTTCTGTGGTAGTATCAAAAAAAAAAGTCTATAATGATGAATCAACATAATGATTATTGTGGGTTTGATTTGTTCTTTTGTTTCTGTCAAAACCGAAACGTATCTTACAGCATTTATTTGTCTGTGTTTTGATGCTCAAAGAAAGGAAGAACATGAAACAACTTTCAATCTACCTTTTAGCGAAGTGGTTATAGTAGGAGTCAGATTCTGGAAGATGTGTGTTTGAGAATAGGAAATCAATGTAAACTGTGTTCAGCTTTAGTTTAGAAGTGACCAGGACCATCAAGTCTTGGTTTAAAGATTTATTTTATTTATTTATTTATTTATTTAGGATTAACATTTATGGTCTGAGGGCTCTGCTATCATCATTTATTTGATCTCTTCCATGACACATTTAAATTAGAGTCACAGGCAATTCAACTCATAACGAATTTTATCGGCCAAACCAAAGCTAAATAAATTCAGGGAATAAGTACCTGATTGCTAGTCTATTGATATCAATACTAAACAAGCTAAAATAAGCTTATGCTAAAATGAATAGAGGCAAGATATTCTCCACTCACTGTCAGGCTTTTTTCCTACTAATAGTTAGATCAATTTTTTTGTCTGTGCTGTATCCACTTCTCTTTGAGGACAGGTATCTCATCACAAAGGGTCTCATCACTGTTGGCTGGGATTATCTGTTTTTGTTGGGCAATTTGAGCAGGATTCTGGATTGAGATACTCTGAAGAGTGAAAAGACTTAGTTTTAGGTCAAGATAAATCAGCTGAGTCACACCTAGAGTAAACTCAAGAGTGTCTGTTAGATTCCATGACAACCTAATCTTGGTTGACAGCCTCATCTTGGTTGACAGCCTCAATACATGAGCTATTGTGGATAATGACATCCTACTCCCAGTAGTTTTGTAAATATAGCTTTTATTTTGCTTTCCTTTTTTGAACAGGTAAATGAAATACAATCTGAGTCATTTGTTAGTTGAAGCAGAAGACAACTTATTTCAGTAAGAAAAAATATTAACTTTTAATATTGATTTAGTATGAACCTCTGTTTTAATTGGGCGTGTAAATTGCTTTTGGATGGCAAATACATATATATTGGCAAAAGACTGCTGACAGATCTTTACAAAAGCTATCTGTCCAAAGAAAAGTGAATCTCAAATGCCTCAGAAGATAAAAATAATGAAGAGGAGTGAAGGTCATAGAAGACATACAACAGACAAGTTACTTGCCCGGCTTTATGTAGATAATTGGTTTTTGAATTTTGCTGCCAAAATTCCATCTATACACAAATTATTTTATGCCTGTAAAAGTTTTGTAAGTTATTTTGCTGTAAGGAGATAAAAATCCCTGAGTATTTTCTGTGTCTACACTGGTTACTTTCAACTTGCAACACAAACAGAATTTGTACCTCAAAAGTGTGCACGTGTGTCCTCGAATATCACAAAACACTTGGGAGCAGGTTTGAGAAATACATTCAGTGCAGCAGCTCAGGGTGCAGCTGCAGTGCAAGCTGCAGGTTGAGCCCTGGGAGGTGGGAGCCCAAGCCGTGAAGTGTCGACCCTTTGCATAACAAGAGGCCCTGGGACCTGTGGCTCATCCAGGCACCCAGAGACATGGCAGGAGCGGATGACTCCAGATTTTTGCCGCTTAGACTGTGAGCTGATAAATACCAGGGTCTCCGTTTTTCTGACCCTTCCCCGGAGGCACCAGCTTGAGGTGTTATTTAGTTACTGTAGGATGAATAAGTTATTTTAAGGATCCAGACATCTGAGACTCTGCTATGAGAAATCTGGGGTTGAGCGGGCAAGGGAACCTGGTCTGACTGTGTGAGTGTGGGGTGTGTACCTGCGAAGGGGTTCAGTCCCAGCTCAGGTGGTGCGAGAGTCACTGCCAGGGTGGCTCCTGGATGGTCGGACAGGGAAGTTTCCTTAACAGCAGGTCGTCCAGGAACTGTATTTGTGCATTTCATTCCCTGATTCCTTAAATTTGTGGGTCATGACCATGACTGTACAGAGCAGATCTCTAGTAGAACTGAAGACCACATACAGCAGGGCAGTTCTGAAGGTGGGACTGGTCACCCCAGACTGGGCTGAAATGAGGTCCTGGGCTGTGTGGAGAGCGGGAGAGGACATGAGGAAGGTGGTCCTGACATCTAAGGCCTCATAGTCCCTCTAGGCCCTGACACTTCTCTTGGTTATAGATTGTTGGTTATAGGTGCATTGTCCTGCAAACCACTCCGCAAAGAATAAAGGATTTAGAAGACTAAAGACATTCAGTTAAACCTTTCACTCTGTCAAACAAATACTTCATCACCACACTTCAAAAATCTAATGGCATGACAATTTACTAAGAGCTGCCAAAAGTTGTTGGCAACAAATGTATTATTTCTTTTCTGAAAGAGAATGGAACATCAGTATTTAATGCAAACTGGTGTTCTCTTTTGCCATGTTGAGTGTCAGGACAATTCATTTGAGGCTGATTTATTTTGGGTGTTTTTTATAGTTTCTTCAGTTTTCTTACATTCTTTCAGCTTGCTGGCAGATCCACAGTATGAATTTTCCAGACTGAAATAGTTTACCTGCCAAAATCTACAGTCAGTATTTTTAAAAAACAGTTGGGAGGAAATAATCAGGTAAACGAGGCTGAGTTGACTCTTGCTAACTACTTAGTTTTGGAAATAGAAAACAATTGTCCCTTCTATGTAACAGCTTGATCTACATTAAGGTAATTTTCTCATGTGGTTTATACTAGCTGGGTGTCTCAAGCAGATACAAGAGAATGACTGACCAGTCAGACATCAAAAGGTGTGCTCTACACTGGGAGACATTTGTTGAGCAAAAGAAGCACTTTCAGCACTTGTATAATCATTAGTGGCTTTTATAAGCTGGGCAACCTGTTCCTATGCTTGATAACATTTGTGGTAATTTTTTTTTTTTCCTGACATCTAATCACATTTCCTTTGCCGCAGCTTGTGTTAACTTGCCCTTTTCCTGCACAGCTCTGAAGAGTTTGGCTTCTCTATAACCATCCATTTAAGAAGAGGGTCAGCTGGATTTTCCCCTTAGAATCTTTTCTGGCCCAAAAAACATCACGTGCTCCAGTCCGCTGACCCTCTTGATGACTCTCTGTTGGACTCACTTCAGCTTGTTCATATCTCTCTTTTTCTGGATATCCCTAAACAGACTCAGTACTTCAGATGTGTTTTCATAATACTTAGTGGAAGTGAGGAATCACTTTCCTTGATGTGTTTTCTACACTCTTACTAATGCAGACCAGTACATGGTTTACCTTAATTGTTGCAAGGGCACATTGTTGTTCCTGTTTAACTTGTTCATCAGGCCCCCAAGCTTCTTCTCTGCAAGCCTGCTTTGAGCCAGTCAGTCCCCAAATGGTTCTGTTGCATAGGATTATTCCTCCCAAGGCGCCAAACTTCACATTTCCATCCTTGAACTTCATGAAGATTCTTTCAGTGTACTTCTCTATTCTGTTAAGATTCCTATGAATGAGTGATGTCTATCAGTGGATTAACAACTCCCTTCAATATGTCAACTGTGGACTTTTTAATTTGTTTGGTAACCTCCCAATGGACTGACATTAGGGAGACCATTATTTGGTTCCCCAGATCCTTCTCTTGCACGTCTTGAAGATAGATATGATGTTTGTGGTTTTCAGTTATAAAGACGCCTCCTGACACCAACAGCCTTTCAGCAAGGAGAGAGGTCTCACTCCAGTGCTGTCACGCTTCCTAAGCACTTCTGGATGCATCCCATCCAGTTCCATGGACTTGTGTGCATCCAGTTTACTTAAGTGATCTCTAGTTTCGTATTCCTGTGTTGTGGGTAACACTTCCAGTCCTGGACTCCACTACTCATTGTAGGGACCAGGGAAGAGCAGACCTCACCTATGAGCACTGAGAAAGCAAAGTCACTTCACAACAAAGGCTTTTCCATGTCTTTGTTCACTATGTTTCCATATTTCTCTTTGTCTTTCTTGGGTTGCTGCTGTACCCATAGCAACCTGTCTTGTTACCCTTCATGTCCATCTCCAATTTTAATTTCAGCAGTACTCCAGTAATTCTCTTTCTAGAGAATTTAAATAACAAGGAAAACAGAGCTGTCAAGTGCCTTTGTAAGTAACACTATATGCTCAGTTCCACTATTCCAAAATATTTTCTGACAAGCACTAAATATTAATTTCAAGTAAAAGTTCCTTTTTTCTTCCTTATGATAAATTTTCATTGAACTCTCCCTCTAAAACTTTCTGTATTGCTTCCAGAAGTCAGTATATTCTTGAGCTGAAAGAAATCTGGAACATTGTTGTTGATATATGCTCTGTTTTCCTTCAGTAATTTTTTGCAATCGTTATATCTATTTAAGAACATATTTAGAAACAGTTATTTTGGCATAAAAGCAACTCACTAATCACTCATTAGTCATGAGGGAACAAAATTATGTTTGATTGAAATGGTAGATGAACATGTCATCATGAACTAGTTAAAAATACACTTTCACATTTCTGTGAAGTTTTGTTTTTAATAAAGACTTTCGCACTGTGTTTGGTGGTAGGGAGACAAAAATTCATGAAAAGTGTTGTCCACTCTTCCAGAGCTATCTGTTAATAGCACTGTTTATTTTTCTAGGGACCATCCAATCCATGTTTGTTTGTTTGTTTGTTATTTTCATGTTCTGAGCTATAGTTATATATACATTATAGAAGAATTATAGCCATAGCTTCTACCAAGGCTACCAAATTAAATCTTGTTTTATCTACAGACAGTGAGTTCCTTGAACTAACAATGCACTTTGGAGGAACATTTTTTATAATTATATTAATTTTTTGCCATATTTTTTCCCATATCTTTCTTTGGTCTTTCCTTGAGACAAGTAATGTTATTCTGTTTATGGAATTCAAGTAATATGAACATATTAATTATTTTTATGGATGAACTGGAATCCTTTGTATAAATGAAGATACTGGTGCATCATACTTTTAAGAAATTTAGAACGAAGAAGAAGAGCCAGAGGGTATTTCTGCAATCTGCATAGGAATTATGTAATATAATGTTAGTGAAAGCAAAGCAAAGTTGTCAATATGTGTGAAAATGAAATAAGAAATTCTGTAGCGTAATATGGCATCAGAGCCCTACTGTTAACTGAATACATAAGAAGTTGTGGTTTAAGGTGTAAAAGTTGATGTTAAAAAAATGAGAAAATTGCACAAAGGTTCTCTTAAATTAATCCTGACATACTCCAGGATATTAAGAAAATTACAGTTTGCCAAGAATGGTCTTGACAAGGAGCCCAAAGTTATGTGGACTGTTTTTATAAACTTGTTTTATCAATATTTTAGGGGCTGTTCATTTTCTTTGAAAATGGGCGGGGGTTGTGTCCTAGGGTTTGGTCACTTACCTATCACTAACAACTGGCTATCACATGAACCTGCAAAGGTTTAATCCTCTTTAGACTGGGTAAAGTTGAAAGAAAACAGTGAAATTATTATGGAACGGAGCTGACTTAAGAGGGACTAAAAAAACTGGGGAGCCTTCATTTGAACTTAATGATTGCTGAGAGGAATAAAGAGTGATTTAAAGTAAAATTAGAGGATAGAAATAAACTGATGAAAACAAGGAGATGGAAGTTGAAAGTAACTCAGGCAAATGTTTCTCAGAGTGAGAGCTATTTGACTGAAGAGTAGCATTTTTATCTAAATGTTGGAATTTGTTGCAATAAATGCTGCAAAGCAAAACAAAAACCTTTCAATACACATCATTACCTACTTTTCAGTACAAGACTACTCAACTGAACTCCATTTGTTCTTATGTCTCCTTTAGTAATGTAGGCAGTAGATCTATCACGCAATCAATTAGGCTCTAAAAGATATCTGGGATCATGAAGTCTAACCTATGACCGAACACCACCATGACAACTAGACCATAGCACTAAGGGCCACATCCATTCTCTTCTTAAAAACCTCCAGGGATGGTGACTCCACCACCTCCTTGGGCAGTCCATCTCAATGCTTAATCACCACTTCTGTGAAGAAATTCCTTCTAATGTCCAACATAAACCTCCCGTAGTGCATCCTGAGACTACATCCTCTCATCTTGTTGCTAGTTTCCTGGGAGAAGAGGCAGATCCCCACCTGGCTACACCCTTTTTTCAGGTAGTTGTAGAGGGTGATAAGGTCCGCCCTGTGCCTCCTCCAGGCTAAAAAACTCCCTCAGCTACTCCTCACGGGATCTACCCTCTAGACCCTTCACCAGCTTCGTAGCCCTTCTCTGGACATCTGGAAATCAACCTTGTCTTATATCCCATAACCTTGTCTCTTAAATGCAGAGATATGGATTAGACAGATGGACCACTCAGTGGATAAGGAATTGGCTGGATGGACGCACTCAAAGAGTTAAGGTCAATGGTGCAATGTCCAAGAGGAGAGCAGTGACCAGTGGTGATCCTCAGGGGTCACTACTGGGACCAGCTCTATTTAACATCTTTGTCATGACATGGATACTGGGATCCAAAGCACCCTCAGCAAATCTGTTAACAACACCAAGTTGAGTGGTGTGGTCAGCATGCTGGGGGGAAGGGTTGCCATCCAGAGGGATCTTGACAGGCTTCAAGGGTGGGCCTGTGCAAATATCATGAACTTCAACAAGGCCAAGTGAAAGGTCCTGTGCTGGGGTCAGGGCAATCCCAAGCACAAATACAGGCTGGAAGGAGAATAGATTGAGAGCCATTCTGGGGAGAACGATGCAGGGGTGTTGGTGGACAAGAAGCTCAGCATGCCCCAGCACTGCACACAGCTTGCAGCCCAGGAAAGCCAACCATGTCCTGGTCTGTATGAAAAGCAGCATGGTCAGCAGGTTGAGGGTGGTGATTCTGCCCCTCTACTCTGCTCCTGTAAGACTCCACCTGGAGTGCTGTGTCCAGGTCTGGGGCCCCCAAAACAAGAAAGACATGGACCTGTCGTATTTGCCATTTGACAATATATAACTCCTTTTCCGTCAGAAGATAACGTGCTTTCCTTGTGATCCTGTCATATGCACCAGATTGTTTTCCTAAGACTGCAAGTGGTTCCAAGACAAGTCATGTATTTTGTAATGGAGGATTTCTTTCCCAGATTTTTTTTTTTTTTTTAATAATCAATAAACAAATTAGGTCTTTTCTTCCTGGCTAGGAATAGCAGGCTGCGTTTACATCCTCTAATATAGAGAAACTGCTTTTTATCTTAGCCATTAGCTTGCTTTCATTTATTTGTACACTGCTACCCACACAACTGTGGTTTGTTTAACCTACTGTATAACACAGATAACACACACTCTAGAATTCTACCCTGTCCATCGCTCATTAAGTTCAATAACTTCTAGCTGTATCAAAGCAAAGAACAGTGTGTCCATCCAGGCCTTTGAGGTCACTTTGAGGTGCAGATAAGATGTAACGTTATAGATGCTCCAAATAATGACAACAGATGATTTTTCCTCTTCCAAGTAATGAAGACTGATATTAAGAAAAAATAGCCAAAATATATACAGACATCTTATTTCTAGAGTGACTGTGTTTGTGGGTAAAGTTCATTATAAAGCCCCCAAGGATTCATTTTCCTTCTATATCACCCTTTCTTGATTCAGGTACTGTCCTTGTCACATAAATACACGGCATATGGACCTGTATGTAATTCCTCTACAAAAGCACACTAGGATATTTCTGTGTGAGAAATATTTTTAGACATTTTTTTCAACTGAAATGAAATCTGTGGGGTGGCCAGAAATGGACTGTAGAGAAACAAGACAGATTTTCATTGTTCTTTTAATATTCGTCAGTCAGTTATGTTCCATTCAAATGGTTTTTGCTTTTGTTGTGAAGTTTATATTAGTTAAAACAAATCTTGGCTTTCCAAAGGCAGAAGAGGAAGGTTAGGAACTTAAATTCTTGGTAATGTGTGCTTGTGTTTTTTGGCTGTGCTGTGTGGTCACATTTTTCTGCTTTCCATTCATCTGCAGTAGAAACTTCTAACTGGCCCATAATAAGGCAGTGCTAGAACTGTGCCAAACTGTTAAAGATATATTACAAGCATAACACAAATAGGTTCATAGGGAAGAAACAATTTCTCATTGTCTGCTCATAAATTTGAGAGAAGTTCTTTCAAAATAACTCTGATGGAAAGTAATCAGTTAGAACTAAGATATTGTAATAGGCACTACACCTAAAAAAGACTGCCTAGTTGGCTAATTGGCATTTTTATTTTCTACATGGATAGCCAGCACTGGAATAACAATTCCAGCTTGGTTATATTGTCCCCTTTCTTTATACAGTTGATGCAATATGTGTATTTTTATGTAACTGCAATGTGACTGTAATAAAACTCCTGATTAATTTATTCAGTGGATATCTCCTGGGTGTTTATAGTATACTTTTCTGCTTATATTGCTATCTGGATGGAGACCCAGCATAGTTGAATTTCTCTTTCAAAATCAAAAATCACCTGTCATAAATAGGTACACACAGCATCGAGGAGGAGAAAAGGTCTTGGCTCTGTGTAAGCATGGCTCAGCAATAACAGAAACATCTCTAAATTAACTCTATCCCAGCCAAAACCAGTACCACACCTCTACCTGAACACAGCAGGTCCGATAAAGGAATTCTCTGTATGCCAAGGAAATGCCCTTGTATTTAACCCCACTGAAATTTTATGATTCTTTGATTCACTTGGATGTGAAATTGGTAAACCTGCTGCACTGTTATCCACCAGTTTTGACAAGATTGACTTTGACTTAATATTCCCAGCTGAGGGTTGTTTTCTTCTCTTGATATAGTTCTCTTCCAAACCCTTGTCATTTTTCTTTTCCACTGTACCTGGATTTCTATATTATTGTCCTTATGTTAACCCTAGGACATGCAATGAACACTGAAAATGGATGTTTGTGTTTGTAGCTCCTTAAGATTTTCTAGCCTCTCCTAAAAATGAAAAGAACGTGCTCTTGATCATGGAGGCTGATCTGTTGTGCAGGGAGCTGCGTCTCAGTGCTGTGCTGGTATTTTTGTGTAAGACTTCAAAGATTGAGACCCATCCTGTTGTTTAAAGGATATGGGGATCAAATAACTTTTCTTTTTTAAGTGAACAAAGTATTACTCTTAAAAGTCATCGATAGATCTCCAATAAAACTTCCTTAATGGTGAAATTTTTAAATACCAATGTTTATTAAATATTTCTTCTTCTACCCTTTGATTTTGTAGTCCTACATTCCTCTTGCCTTGCACACCTGGAGGAAGAGATGAGTAGACAGGCCTCCAATAGAAGCTGAGCTGTTTTGCTGTTTTATTTCAACTGTGTTCTTCCCCACCCCTTATGTTCTGGTTTCAGTTTTTTTTTTGTTTTTTTTTTCATTTTACGTAAGAATAATTATGGAAATCAAATTATATGTCCAAGATTTCCTAGGTACCCTATGATAGCAACGAGTTATGTGAAGTCATTTGGCTCCTGGCCTCGTCTTGGACTAATCACAACCATTTCTTCTTGCCCATGTCACCACTGAGACTGTTATTTCCATACAAGCATAATTGTTCTTCAGCAAGCAACCAACAAACCAAACAAGTTGCAAAGAAATTGCATTTGAGTTATTTCAGTAGCCTTGCTATCATGTTAAAAATTGTTCTTATTATTCTTCTTTCAAGAAAAGTATTTGTAGAAATTTAGGATTGCTAAATAAGTTGGTCCACTCTACATTTATTACTCTTATTCTTCTTTTATTCTGTATTTTTTATGGTTGCATAACATTGCAATGTTGGTTTGAGGGAAAAATCTGTTACTACATCTAAATCATCTTTACCCATGATTCTAGCTTCCCTTTCAGAACTCTATTAATAATTTTTGTTTCCCATATGTACTTTTTTTTCACATATGCACATTTTTGCCTGAAGCAAACTATTCTCAGCATTTATTTTTGGTCTATGGCCAACATTACTGTAATCCAGTTACAGTTATTTGCTGGTAGAATATCAGCTAAACCTGTTTCCTCCATTTTGTCATGCCTACTTAATATTTTGAAAAGAAAATTAGTGAGATTTTTCCACAAAAGTACTAGGTCAAATACAGTTCACATTGTGTATTGTACAATATTCAGTTTTGTTTTGTGCACCAGTTACTATCAAATTAGGATGACAGTTGGGCATGTGGATTAGAGCCATCTGTTAATCCAAGTTCATCCAGAGGTGCGTGCCATCCTCTCTAATACAATGGCTCAATTACAGCAGATAAAATTGCATTATCTTTTGAATCCATCTCACCGTGTTGTCTGGCAATTAGTTGCACGTATATATCCCATCTTCAAGTGTTTTTGTCGCACATAGGCAGTTCCAACCTTTAAAGAAAATTGTTGAGAGTAAAATCATTTATTTATAGGAATTTTTTTTTTTTTCATTACAAATTTCACAGTATGAAATAACCTGGAAATGTTGGGTAGGTTAAGGGTAACTTGAATGGTGTCAAATTCTTTTGAAAAAAAATAAAACTTTTTCCACATTCTGATAAGGGGCTGTTTCAAATATACTGTTTTAACAGTGTATGCATAAATGTTACAGTCAAGGGCATGCCTTTGCAGTTCTGCATTGTTCTGGTTGGGGTGCAGTGAGGTTGCTAAAAGGTCATCTATTGCTTTAAAATATAGAGTTGGGGGGGTTGTGATAGACATTTTAGCGCATTTTAGTGGTACAGATGACTTTAACCAACATTTTGTGTAAAGGTGGCCTGCAGGCTATGTCTGGTCACAGAATGTGTAGATTTTTTCCAATCCCCATCCCTGTTGTAGCTGTTGCTTGCCCTTATTTTTATATATAT